>OZ024692.1:6837796-6967172 GCA_964016905.1 Perithous albicinctus | reverse complement strand
AATGGCTTTTATTTACAAAAACGACTATTGATCACGACATTTAAAAACAATTTAGCCAACCGGCTTCGGTAGAAACCACATTTGGGTGTTTACAGGTTTGCGCGTGATCCTGAACTAACCACTGGATGGATTTTGATTTCGTTGGTCTTCTTTTGTTTGTAGAGACATGTTCTAGAGATTGAACGATGAAATTTTTGTTATGGCCCGCTGACAACAGTTACCAACTGATTTATTAATTCACGGATCTTGAAATTTCAACTTTAAAAATAGTTCCATCGTTCAATCTTTAAACCATGTCAAAACAAAACAAGACCAACGAAATCAAAATCCATTCAGTAGTTAGTTCTGGATCATGCACAGACATAAAAACACCTAAATCTGGTTTATAAGGAAACCGGATTGCAAAATTGGTTTTGAATACTACAAAATAATTATCTGTTCTATTTATCAATTGACACATTTAAAAAAAATACTCTAGCGAACATTGCCAAAAATTAGGTTACTCGAGCCCCTTAACCCCCTTAGTCATTTTTGTAAATAAAAGCCAATTTATAATGAGTTTTCTTGTAATGAATTTTTTTTACTAGGCCTACAATTTCCAATCTATGACATTGGTAAATTCTTCTCAAGAGTCGATTTGCTGAAAATTGAATGATGTAAAAAAAAGTGAACAAATGTTGTGGTAAAAATAATAGTTTCGCCGTAATAGTTGAAAAAGGTATTTTTATATAAATTTAACTTATTTGTGAGTAACTTATTTAACTTTCCTTTTTTGTAGAGCATCCGATTTTCTATAGAGACATGCTGTCAAATTATTCATTACATTTGTTATTGAGGTTGTATGAGCACATTGACTGACGTCGCATAAGTTCGAGAGAGTTCGAAAGAGAATTACGAAGAGTTCTCTAAGAGATGCGGTGTATTACCGCAAGGTTGAGGAATTAATTAATAATAACTCCCGGATTAATAATAAAAAAGAAACTTTATTAAAAATGGAAACGAAAGTACGGTAGAATAGAACGTAGAAACAGAGAGTCTTTTTTGACGTGTCTTCTCGAAGGATGCCCGTGCGAACTGAACTACGCCACAGCTATAGCAACAGTTTTTGCGGTATTCTCTTCTTTCTTATTGGTCGACGCGACGAAAAAGAGGGCGACTGCGTCGTTTCGCGCGCGGGATCCAAGTCCTCTGGGGAGATGTTAGCTGTCGCAGTTGGCAGCTCTGTCCGAGTGCTGCCACAGAGATAAAAATCTGAAAAAAATCAAGCATATGGAAGGTGATAAAGAGTTTACTTTGGACAATAATAATTTAAATAATGTTATTAACAAATCACTGAACAAAGTAACTTCTCAACCGGTTAGTTGGGCAAAAAAAATATAACGTTTTTTTTAATCACCCACATTTTTTCACTGCCCGTTTTCTCGGCGAGATCGAGCCAGCGGCGTGTCGTACCCCGCTGCCTGCAACGATGCATCGAGAGCCCTTAGATCTTTAATCGCTTTACGGTCTCCTTGGTTTTTTCGCGTTTGCGCTGTTGTTTTCGCTCCTCTTGGTGGCAGTAACATTTTTTCTGTTGGACCTGGTGGCAGTTGTTACAGTTCAGTTTTGTTTGGGCCTGGCGGCTGTTAGGCAGTGACTGTTTTTGCGCCTGTGGCAAAAGCGGAAACTGAAATAAAATTAGAAACAAAAAAATTGCATGAAAATTTTGAAACAAAAAATGTATGCCAATCAAAGCATCTTCTATGAGTGAATGATAACAAGAAAAACTTTGTCGTCACTAATTCCTCGAAATCATATCTTACCGAGATATACGGCGCTGTCGGTTGCTGGTAAGGATTGGGCTGCTGTAGATATAAGATTAAGAGAAAATGTATTAGAGAAAATAAAGAAAATGAAGGCGATGTTCGTCTTTATATTTTTTCAGTGTATATTATAAAGTTAAGTATAAAAAACACTTCGAATCGATTTTTATATTTTTTCGCAATTTGTTTTACCCAAATTACCCTCTTTTAAAAAGTTCATGAGGGACAAATGCATAATTCATTGTTAGCAATCCATTCTAACCTGATTGGTCCAGAGTCGGGGACCGGGACCAACTTCGTGGCAGTCGTAAACAAGTTCAGTTAGTGTCAAATCTAACATATGAAGACTAGGATGGTCCTTATTTCGTGTGTTCTCGAAATTTTTTGCGGATAAGGCGGAAAAACTTTGCAAATCAATGACTAAATTGTACGCGGAACTTGGAACCTGTAGGTCAACTCAAAGTACTGCCTCCAAGGCAATCAGAACTCCCATTTAATTTCAATGGAAATTTGGGCTCAATGCATTATTATTTTTTTCCCTACCTTAATAGTGCTTCGAAAAATCTGAAATTTGGCATTTTACAAAAAATTAGGCGATTTTCAGCGATAAAAGTTTCGAATTCCCAGAACAAAGTCAACAGTCAATGTTGTATTTCGTAGTAAGAAATCACCATTAATGAAATAATTGGGTTAATAAATGGCTTTAAACAATTCAATATACGCACATGAGTTTTCAATAAGCATATCGACCGTGCAATCGTAAAATCGAGTATATCATTGAAGGATTGCAGTAAATATCGTTAGGAGCATTTTTCATTGAACTTACAATTGCATTTTTACTGATATTGGCTTTAATCATACAAAAATGGTAAAATTTTTTTTAACATTTTCAGAAACCACTTAGCGTTGTATATTTTTTTCTAGACTCAGAAAAAAAAATTGAGCCAACGAAATATGAGATTACGGAGTGTCTATGGCCATATTCTGTTGAATCAATTATAGGGGAGAGCGGGGATGAAAGTAACGCGTATCAGTTGTAACAAACGATTTTAAAAATACATGCCGCCATTAGAGACACGAATACTACTTCTGATAAAAACTTTATCCCTGAAATTATTATTGCAAAAAGTTTACAAAGAAAAGACCAATGGCTGTATAAAAAAGTGAATTTTTGAGCTTGCGGTAAATGTTGACTAGCAAGTGCGGGTTAGCCCTATTATATCAAACAATTGCAGTTATGATAACGTCGATATTTTCTGAACGCTTTAAGGTATGCCACTTAGGGGGTTTGGTTACCGATATTAATTACTAGCATACTTTATGGAAATATTGGGCTTGGGGCCGGTTGTAACACTCTAGTGGGTTTAGTTGTAACGCCTCCGGCGGACGATGATGACAGCGCCGTGGGGCCAGTTGTAACACGCTGTTATACGTCGTCGGGGTTTAGTCCTTGCGAACGGTGTTCACTTCGTATTAGTTTCAAGCGAAATGAGAGGGAATTGCAAACACTTCTCTTATTAATGGTGTTAAAAATATTAATTTTGCATAATTCCAAAATGTTATTAACGAATTGATAAAAAAAATTGTTTAAAAATGTCCCGGAAACCTATCTTTCTTTTTTTATGTAAATGATTTGTTCATTTTTCTGAATACATATGAATTTTTTCAGATTGTTAAATTGATTTTGAATTTTGTAACTATCCACACATTTTTTCCATCTAAAAGAATTCAAAGTCAATTTAAAAATCTGAAAAAATGAATGCATATTCACAAAAAATGAACAAATCATTTTCATAACAAGAAAAAAGTTGCGTTTCCGGGAAATTTGTTGAACATTTTTTTTTTCATCGATTTTGGAATTATTATTATTCCAAATTAATCTTTTCGGTACCTATGCTTGAATTTTTTAAGATTTATACTATTGACCCCACCCGAAAAAATTTGATCGAGGCCATAAATGTAGGGGAAACATAGACCACTTGATACACAAGGTCTAGTCCTTCCGAATTTCGGCAGAAAAAATCGAATGTGATTTTTGTTACTTTCGTCCCCGTTCTCCCCTATATGCGGTTGAGTTAATGACCGTATGCGTCGGCTCAAGCGTATATAATCAAATTTTATCGAAAAATAACGCAAAAACACCCAATTTTACAAACTGTATCCGAGTGTAGAACGAAATTTAACGATGCTCGAAAACGTACCATGCTAAGGGATTTCGATAGATATCAATAAAAATGCAATTGTAAGTTCGAACGATAATGCTTCTGGTGATATTTATTGCAATCGTTCTATGAAATACTCAATTTTACGGTTGTGCAGTTGATATGATTCTTGAAAACTTATGTATTGAATTGTTCTAAGTCATTTATTAATCCAATTATTTCTATAAATGGTGATTTTCGACTTAAAAAAAAAACTATGACGTTTTGGGAATTCGAAACTTTTATAGCAAAATCGCCCAATTTTTTGTAAAACACCTACGACTATAAAGACGTATGACAAATTTCTGATTTTTCGAAGCACTATTAAGGCAGGTAAAAAAATTAATAAAAACCCGGAATCGAAGCTGCTTTTTCCGTAAAAAAAATATTAATTGGTTTTTTTTTTGCGAAAAATTGACTTTCTTCCGTTGGAAAAATTATGACTTCAACATTACTCGAAAGTAGGTGGAAAATGAAAAAGTTTATGTTCTTAAACATTTTTTGAAAGACCAATATTTTCTGAGATATATATGATATCACAGTTCTAATTGTACCTCGGTACCGGTCAGACTTTTATACAAACCGCTCCGCAAGTGTACACATTCAATCCCGCTAGAATTATATTACTTGATTAAGCCACGGCTTCCTAAGCCATGGAACACGAAGATATAGGTGACGAGGAATCCTTTTCCGATATATCAACCGCCACCAGCTTTAAAACAGTTAGACCGAGAGGACGACCAAAAAAACGGAAAAAAGACCCTCCGTCATTATCCTCGGACTCTCAAATCGCGAGTACATCCCAAAAACACCTCGGAACGTACCGCAATCGAGTAACCCTTGAACGAGCAACATCCTCCAAAAGAATAGTGAACCGTTTACGTACAACTTCTTCTACTTCATAAACGCAGCCAAAATCAAGACACGAGTTGAAATGGCCAAACACTGGACAAACGTAGCTCCGTTGTCAAAGGCTTACCCTTGCGCCCGCACCGGCGGCAGAACACCGTAGTGGGTGGGCCGAGCGGGCACTGCGTGTACCGGTGCCCATCCGTCCCGCAGCTCCAGCACACCCGCTCCACGGAGCGCGGTAGCGGGCGCATCGGCCCCACGTGTCGCCGCGCCTCGGGCGGTGTACTCAGTACACCCGTGACGGCCGCCGCGACCGCCGCGTAGCTCAGGACCGGTGGCCGGGTGGCCCCCTTCGGGAGCATCGGCGGTGCCTGCGGTAGCGACCGGGAGCTCGCCGGTTTCGGAGGCGGTACCGTCAGGGGTCGGGGCCCCTGCGCCCTCTGGCCTTCCCGGAAATCGGGCGTCCAGGTCCGCCGGGCGGTCAGCCAGGTCGTCCGCATCAAGGCCCCCGCAGACCCTCCGTCCAGGCTCTTCGACCCCGCCAACGTGGCCGCGCATGCCTGGGCGAGGTCCGCCATGGGGGGCCGAAGTAGGACCTCCTTCCTCTCTCCCATCTCCAGCGTCGCTTGAAATAGGGTTTCAAACCACCCCGCGTCCTCGTCCCCGGACACGACCATGGCTGTCCCCCCCCCCCCCCCCCCTCACGGAAGGACAGCGGGCTTGAAGTCGACGATCGGGTATCCTGCATTCTTGACCTGGAACTCAAAAAGGTGGTTAGGCCGGTACCTCCGGCGATCGATACGGTTTTAAATCTTTCACCGAGACCTTTCCTATCAATCGCCCATCGAGATCCGATAGTTCGTAAATTACGCGGGAAACCTTCTTCGAAATCATGAACGGCCCTTCAAACGGGGCGTTCAACGCTGCCGACACATGCTTGGCTGCGTTCGAGAGCGTATGCGATCGTCGCCAGACGAGATCGCCGACCTCGAACGTACGATCCCGGTGACGGAGATTGTACTGTTCGGATTGTCGTCGGAAGGCCTCATCGAGAGCATGCGTGAACGCGGTCCTCAGAGTGTCATCCATTCCTCAGGAGGACGCGGAATTACCTCGAGATCTCCTTCTACCTCTCGTCGAAGCGAGGTAGCTGATGGCGGTTCACGTCCAAAGTTTGCAAATGCCGGCGTGGCCTGTAGAGAACTATGGAACGCGGTATTATACGCGAACCGGAACTCATGCAGATGGTGGTCCCATTCGCGATGATTTCCTTCGAGAAACGCGCGGATCATGGTTTTGACAACACGATTCACACGCTAGGTAGGGTTAGCCTGCGGGTGGTATGGCGGTGTCGTCTGATGCCGCATACCCACACGCTTCGTGAGTTCACGAATGTCCCGATTAATAAACTCGGTTCCATTGTCCGTGAACAATACTCGGGGTGCACCCCAGCGAGTAACGATTACATCGTCGATAACTTTCGAGATCGATTTTCCCGTTGCCTTCCGGAGGGGGCAGATGTCTATCCATTTGGTATAGAGATCCTGGATGACGACAACAAAAGCGTGTCCTATGGACGCTGGCGCGAGCGGCCCCATGATATCGGCTGCGATAGTCGTCCAGGGACCATCGACCATACGATGGCCCATGAGGCGAGCGGGAGCCTGTTGTTCTACCTTGCAGCGTTGCCAGGTTTCACACTGCCGTACGTGCGCAACAACATCTTTAAACATTCCAGGCCAGTAGTAAAGGGTGGATAGACGTCGATACGTCTTCTCGACACCCAAGTGGCCTGCCTGTGGGAACGCGTGGCACTCTTGAAGAGCGACACGTCGGGATTCGCGAGGGAGCACAAGCTTCCAAGCTTCTTCGAATTCAAGATCCGCGAGATCGGCGGGTCGATGGAAATATAATCGACCGTCGACTACCTGCCAATCTGGGAACTTATCGGGTTTCCGCAAAACGTCGCGGAAACGCCGGCGGTACCTCGCATCCTGAGTGTCGCGAGCGCACAGGACAACGTCTCCTTGACCCTCAGGGATCCTCGAGAGCCCATCGGGAACATGGTGCAACGCGCCCTTGCGGTGTACTATGTCGAAGTTGTACTCCAACAGTTCCAAAGCCCACCGAGCTAGTCGACCTGTGGAGTTCTTTAAATTGTGTAGCCATCGAAGGCTACTGTGGTCTGTTACTACTGTAAAAGAATACCCCTCGAGATAACGGAATTTCCGTATCGCGCATACTACTGCAAGACATTCTTGTTCCGTCACCGAGAACTTTCTCTCAGGCGCGGTCAAAGCGCAACTCGCGTAGGCGATAACCCGTTCGTGACCCTCGATTACCTGCGTGAGTACGGCACCAAGGCCGACTCCGCTAGCATCGGTTTGTAGCGTGAACGGTAGCGCAAAGTCAGGGCAGGCGAGCGTAGGAGTGCTGGTTAGCCTCTGCTTCAACGTATCGAGAGCTTGTTGTTGTTCGGGACCCCATTCCCATACCTGGGCCTTTTTCGAGAGCCGTGTCAGAGGTTCTGCAATTGTAGCGAACTCCTCTATGAAACGTCGGTACCACAACGCCATGCCGAGGAAGCGGTGTAGCTGTCGTATGTTTTGCGGGATCGGAAATTCAAGAACAGGGGCTACCTTTGCGGGATCGATCTTCAGGCCCTCGTTATTCACGAGGAACCCGAAATACTGGACTTCAAAGCGACAGAACTCGCTCTTCTCGCGATTAATCGCGAGGCCAGCAATCGAGATCTTCTCGAGAACTTTTCGGAGCCACACTAAGTGTTCTTCGAATGTCGGAGTTACGATAATGATGTCGTCTAGGTAGACGAACACGTGTGGGTACATTTCTGGACCCAAAAGTCGATCCAACATACGCTGGAACGTAGCGGGAGCGTTCGTGGGCCGTACGGCATCCGCTTGAAGTGGAACAGGCCTCGGCCTGGGACCACAAAAGCAGTTATCTCACACGAAGTGGAATCCATCCGAACTTGCCAATATGCTTGGCTTAAGTCCAATGTCGAGATATAGTTGGCTTGGCGCAACTCATCGAGGATGCCGGTCATGTTCGGAATGGGGTAGGCATCCTTTTTCGTCACAGCATTGACCTTTCTGTAATCAATATAGAAACGGTACTTGCCGTTAGGTTTCTTGACCATGACCACGGGACTCGCCCAGTTACTACTGAAGGGTACGATAATGTCGGTAGCCAACATCCGGTCGACCTCCGCCCACATAATGTCGCGGATCGCCGGAGTTACAGGATACGGCTTCTGCTTGACCGGAATACTGTCACCTACATCAATGTGGTAGGTCACAAGCGTGGTGACCGCCGAATCAGCAGGAATATCCGGCACGTTAGCAGTGAGGGACTCGCGCAATCGTGTCGCCTGGACGGTATCCGGAGTTCGTAAGCCACAGCACATAGTTATGCGTGACCCAACCTCCTCAGGAACAAAAGTATGCCGTACTTCCGGAAGATCACGGTAAACCCATGACTCCCTGAAGAAGTCGACGACCATTCTTGCGGAAATCAAATAGTCCAACCCTAGTATCAGCTCTTCGGAGAGTGATGGTAGGTGGAGTGTGAGAACATTCGTACAGCGACCCTCGAGGGTCGCCTGTACTTCGGTAGCCGTCTCGAAAGTTTCGACTTGGCTATTCCCAACCAATACTGGACGAGGCGGGATTCGTTGTACTGGGAGGCCGAGACTGTCACAGAACTCGATCAAGTTGGCGCCCAGAAACGTCCTGGTAGCACCCGAATCGACGAGAGCTTTTACGGTACGACCGTAAATGACGACTTCGATCCGAAAAGCGATAATGCGATCATCGCTAGCGGCATTGACGATTACGTCGTCCAGTGACGCGTCGGGAGCAGGGTTGATGTCCGGTAACCGCGTCTGACTCTTCTTACGACTGGTCACATGCCGACAGGGCTTCGATAAACGGGAACATGGCGGAAATGTGTTAGTCGGGGTGCGACTGTCCTTACACAGAGGCGCGGGAGAGTTGCTCACGCGCCTCTTGGCGCGTTTCCCCGGTTACACTGAGTGCAACGGGCGGACGTCATCCCTGACAGGCCACACCGGTAGCAGAAGAATCGACGGGACTCCTTGCACTCCCGATGTCGATGACCCGACTGGTCGCAGTTCCAGCAGTGGTCATTAGCGGAAACCCTGGGAGTGTTCTCCTCCCGATTGAGGGCTTGGGGAGCCCTAGTGGTAACCTCCTGCCGCGGGAAAGCATCACGAGAGGAGTTCGGGAGCTGCGAGGGCCTTGCAGCCGCTCGGGAAGTGGGAGGTTGTGGCCTTCCCACGGTAGTCCGTTCGTGGTTAGCGCGTGACGGAACGAGAGCCTTGAGGAAGTCGAAGGGTTTCTCGACATCCTCTAATGGAGGCTGATGTTCAGCCTCAACATCGAGCTCCTCAGCAGCACTAACCCGTGCGGGTCGAGGAGCCTGCGAGACCTGCATGCGGGGTTCGCGATACTCGAAACTCGAGCAAAGCGATGCTTCTGGTCTCGGCGGTTGGCGACGAGAGTCCAGACTCTGTATCACCCGCTCACGACGACCTGCCTCCTGCTCGAGATCTCTCATCGTTAGTCGATCCTGATACGAGATCATGATCTTGAACGGGGGTAGCATAATTTCGATATGCATACCGCTCGCGTTCCTGCTCAGTCCAAGGGGGACTGAGACGTGAAAATAAGCCTTTCATACAGCTTAAGTATACTAGAACCGACTCATAGTTGCCCTGAGTCCTGGAAGCTATCTCCTCGCGAAGCGCGATTTGATAGTCGGGATCAGCGAAGCGTCCTCGGAATGCAGCTTTCACCGCTTCCCAGTCCGCTAGCAGACGGCGCTCCTCCCGATACCACGTATGAGCCATGCCCGTCAGGCAAAAGGAGAGCGTCTTGATTAGATCCTCGTCCCGGATGGGGATCAAGGACCTGCCTTCCTCAATGAGGGAGAGGAAATCCTCAACGTCCTCATGTGGTTGGCCCGAGAACGAAAGCTCCCATCGATGGACCTCTTGGAGGACGCGATGAGGCGAGAGCCAACGTCTTCGACGTCTCGGTAATTCAGACTCTTCGGTAATCTCGAAGTCGTCTGGTTCTAGCGTTAGCCGTCTCCGGACTCCGTCCTGGGGCAAGTGCCCACGACCACCTCGATCACCGTTCGGGTCAACGGGAGCGACGGGCCGATCCACTGGGAATTCCCATTGGCGGGCCCTCCGCCGGTACCGACGCGGTGTCACGGGATTTTGCCGGCATAGGCCGCCAGCATGTCCACGTGAAGGGTCACGGGATCTACCAGGACCCCCCCTTTCGTCCGACATATCGGAGAGGGAAGACTCGGGATGCTTCGAACTTCGGTCGGGCAACCTTCCGGGATCTAAGCCGGACTTCCGGTCGCCGATGTGGTCGGTCCCACCTCTCGCACCGTCCTCTGACATTACGTGAGGGGTCCCGGACAACGAACGACACCGAAAGAGATCTAAAGAGATCGGCTCCGTTCGGGATCCGAAAATCGAGAATAATAATTTTTCGAACGTCCGAAATTAATTCGAGTTTGAAAAAGCGAGAACAACAAAATTTCGAACGTCGAAAATTAATCCAAGTTCGAAAATCGAGATCAATCAATTTTCGAACGTCGAAAATCAATTCGTGTTCGAAAATCGGGAATAATACATTTTTCGAATGTCGAAAATTAATTCAAGTTCGAAAAAGCGAGAGCGAAAGATTTTCGAACGTCGAAATTTAATTCGAATTCGAAGAAGCGAGAACGAAAACTTTTCGAACGTTGAAAATTAATTCAATTTCGAAAAAGCGAGATCGAACATTTTTCGAACGCTGAAAATTAATTCAAGTTCGAAAAAGCGAGAACGAAGGTTTCGCGAACGTTGAAAATTAATTTAAGTTCGAAAGCGAGAACATAAAAAAAAAATGTTTGAACGTCGAAAATTAATTCGAGTTCAAAAACCGAGAACGAGAACTATTCGAACATTGAAAATTAATTCAAGTTCGAAAAAGCGAGAACGAAAATTTTTCGAACGCTGAAAATTAATTCCAGTTCGAAAAAGCGAGAACGAAAGATTTTCTAACGTCGAAATTTAATTCGAGTTCAAAAAGCGAGAACGAGAATTATTCGAACGTTGAAAATTAATTCAAGTTCGAAAGCGAAAACAAAAAAAAAATTCTTAACGTCGAAAATTAATTCGAGTTCAAAAAGCGAGAACGAAATTTTTTGAACGTTGAAAATTAATTCAAGTTCGAAAACGCGACAACGAAAAATATTCGAACGTTGAAAATTAATTCAAGTTCGAAAAAGCGAGAACCACGAAATCGATGGGCGAAAGAGTAGAAAAGCTACCCCAGAGAACGTGCGGGTACCTCGAAACGAGGGTACTTACGGTATCAATCGGTCTTCGGTAATCCAAAAAGGGCACTTAAACAATTTTCACATTTCACTAGAGAAGTGTTCACCACAGTTAATCGCGAAGTAATGATCGGCAAACCGTCAATTTCGGCGATCGAGAGTGAAAAGGGTGAGGAGAAGGGATTGCTCAAACTCAAAAAAAAATTTTTTGTCGAAAATCGTCATCACTCCTCGTAACGGCCGACGCCAAGACAATAGAGTGATTAACGGTATCGCCGCTCACCTGTGACCGCTTAATGAGCGGCGCGGGGGGAGTCGGGAGATAGAATTTTTCGAAAAATAAAATTCTCGAAATTTCACAAAATCTCACTTCGAAATCCAGAAATTTTCGAAACATAAAATATTCGAAAATTCATGAAATTATTTCGAGATCAGAAAATTTTCGAAAAGAAAAAAAAAGAAATTAACTATTCGAAAATTCTATACTAGATCGTCGAATTTTCGACAAAATTAGTTCGAGAACAAGAAATTCTCGAAAAATAAAATATTCGAAAATTCTATACGAGATCGTGGAATTTCCAAAAAAAAAAAAAAAAAATGAAATATTCAAAAATTCACAAGTTAATCGAGAGCGAATATTCGAAACACTCGCGAGCGCAAACGGTTGCGGAAATGCAAGACGGCTCAGGATGCGGGTTATGGCAGAAGGGTCGCCATTCTTTTGCCAATAAAGAAACCAACGAGAACACAAACGGTATCAACCAAAATTATTCTCAACACGAGAATCGCATGTGAATGCACCGGAAACTACTCAGCCGATCGAAAGATCAAGACGAGCATAACAAGAGCAGATCTCCCGCCATCAGTAAATTACCTTTGTTAGGATAACTCACCGAAACAGCAGAAAATATCCGAAGTAACGTGGTGGGATCCGTATCTGACGATACGACGAAAACTGCACACGAGTGAAAAGAATTTCTGTCGAAAATCTTTTGCTCACAACACACGTGAAACACCACCGAACAATAGCCGAACGCGCACGAGAACGTGACAGATAGGACGTACCGTAAGCGTGAGTGAGACCGCACCACTCGAACGCGAACGATATTCCCTAATCAATGCGCGAAAACAAGGCCTCACATCATCAAAAAAATAAAAGGACACAGCACAAGGGGTTCCAACCTTCCGCGGAAATAAACTATAACTCCGCCAGTTCTCCAGCGCATTGCATTATCCGTCGGGGTGCCGGGATTGCACCGGATTTTTGCGTATTCGTACTAAACCCTCGTCGAGTCTCTCCTTTATTCGGGCTGCTCATTACCTCGAGCTACACACCACCGAATAAATTCAAGAACCTCGACCCAAAACTGAACGTAAGGTGAGAGAGAACAAAAAAAAGGTTAACATAATAGTCGAACAAAACAAAAAAAAATAATATCTCGATCGAGAGCGTACGGGAGCCGAACGGTAACGTGAAACAGCCGAGGTAAGATAAAGCGAGATCCACAGCAACGAAAATCGGTAGTGACTTACGCAATTTCGTTTGCTTGTGATTTTTGTGACGCTGATTTTTAAAAAATCACGTCACAAGGCTTATCTTGAAGAATAACTGTATTTACCAGAAATTAACGGATATGTATTGCATCATCGCGTGCGGATTAGGACGTATTCAAATTCATATTGACTTTTCTCGCGTGATCAAAGATTTCGTCGGAAGTAAACGGATAGATATTGTTTCCAAGGCAGCGATCCAAAGCGGATAAGAAAATTACATATTTCTATGCGGTTCAGAACTGATAGACAGTTCTGACCAGCAATTTTGACTACCGGATTGGAATTGCACAAAACGTATTGAAACGTATAAAATATTGTTCCGTGTCTATAGGTTTCTATCCGGAAGTTTGAGCAGGGTGTGTTCAACTTCGGTTTCATTATTGAAGCCGTCCTTTTCGTTCAAGCTTTGGAGTATTCGACGGCCAATTGCGTTTTGTTCCTTACGCTTTTGTTGTCCACCGTGGTGCTGATCTCGTACGGAAATCTTACATTTCTCGTACAATCGACAGTCGTCTATGGATTCCAGAGACAGCTCCAGCGCATCGTCGAAAAAAGTTGCAACGTGCTCCGGGGTCCAATGCGGTATCTCGTCACGCATCTCGATGACGTTCCGAAACTGTAATAAAAAACGAAGCATCGACAATTTTTTATAAATAATTTCCCGTGGCTAAAAATCGCTACAAACTTTAAAAAATTATATTGTAAGATTTCTGATGTCGTTTTACCGTCATAATATCCTAGAAATAATAACTGACCAAAATCACTGCCGTGAAATTGTAGCATTATACTATTTCACACGTTTTTTTGGACGAGTTATTTTGTTGAGAGATATTATTTTCACAATATTTTGGCAGTTTGCCAAAGGCGAAGACTGCAATCACATCATTTGTCAGTAATTCAATCTCACGAAATTATTATTTTTTACTTGTCTGTGATTTATATTTCCGCCTGATTATTTGCCATATTACAAGCTTATTTGGAAATATCAATATTGATCGTCATTTGTCACTTTCGAACGTCCCGTATGTTTTGTAGAGATAACAGCTGATATTTTTACCCGCCTTATTTGGAGCAGTCAATTAAAAAATAATGTTCTGAACAATGAAATACTCGAAAAAAAACCTGTTCTATTAGTAAGTAAGTTCGAGAATAAAAAGCGACATGTCACATAATTTCTCTCATATTGTAATGTGGTGTTATCTATTGTATCGCGAGATATAAGGCCAGGGCTTGAGGCCGCTTCTTCGCCGGGCGACTCATTCGACGTGCTCGCCGCTACTCGAACGTCTGCACGGGCACGTCAAATGACTCGCCTCTGAGAAAAAAGCAGTAATTCAGCCCCACAAAATTATTTTTTTACTCTCGTTGGTGATTTATGCTTTCGCCACTTTCTTCCAAGTTCACAAAAAGTGGCTTCCTGACATTTGTCACATCCTTCCAGAAAGCGAATACGCACTGATTATTTGACATTCTTCGTCAATTCAGCCACTCCCTCCTAATTTTTTCACATTCTTTAAAATCACTATATCTTGAAAAAGTGAAGTCATAAAAAATAAGTTTCAATATAAAAGTTGTGGTTTAACGTAGACTTTTCAATGATACTTTTCAAATAATTGTGTCGACCCGACAACATTGCTTTTTCGCTACATAAATATAAAGATTTTTTTTAACCAAAAAAGGCCGTTTTTTTTCCTAAAAAAATTACAGAAAAGGTTGCAAAGTCGAACTTTGCTCATAACTGCTTCATTATTTTCCATCTTGCACAAAGCTTACTCTATTCGGAATTCGATTAATTCTGGCTTCCTCATAGAGGGAGCTTTGTGCAAGATGGCTGAAGCGCTAGCTAAATAATTTTTAGCTAGTGCTAGCTAAATAGTTTAGGACTAGCTAATCAATTTTTTTAAATTATTTAGCACACTTTATTTAGTTTGTCTTTGCATTCGAACCCTCTTACCGATCATCACCAAATTTGGTACAGCAGCGCAGAGTATTATTTTTCCTCTGTAAACATTTTCACTCCGTTTGGTCAGATTTTACGCGAGTTGGATAAAAATGAAAATTTTTTCAAAAAATTAAAAAAAAACACCAAATCCGAACCCATTTACCGATCATCACCAAATTTGGTACGCATCAGCACAGAGTATTATTTTTCGTTTGTAGAAAAGTTCAGTTCGTTTCTTGAGATTTGGCGTGAGTTAGAGCAAAATGAAATTTTTTCGAAAAATTGAAAATCTCATGAAAACTGAACATATTTGCCGATTTATCTCAAATTCAATACCAGCTGTCCTTTGACACAGCTTCATTTGTAAAAAAATATTTAGCACGATAGCTAAAAATTTGCGGAAACTAGTTCACATAGATTTTTTTTTTAATTCAAAATTGAATGAAAATTAAACTCATATTCTAATTTTTTTAGATGATCACAAACAAAGGTGTCTGCCTGCCCCATATGTGTGCCAAATTCCACCTCAATTGATAAAGCCGTTCTTGAGATATGTACGCTTGAATTTTGCATGCCGACCACATACACACACACACACACACGCACACGCACACGCACACGCACACACCCACACACACACACAAAATCATAACAATTTCAATATGATTTTTCCACTTGACGTTGGATTTTTTAAATATTTTATTTTATAAATCGACCAGATCTGAAAGAAAAATTATGAAAAAATGCATAGATGCTCGTTTTGATATTATCAATGAAAAAAATGTAAAAAAAATTGGAAGAAATAAAAAAATATCGATTACAAGAAACCTTTTAAAAAATTAGAAGGAAATTACATTTTTCGGAGATGTTTGAATATATGATGACCCTGAAATTTTCTTCATCTGCAAAAAAAAATGTTGGCAAATTGTAGCGCCGAAACTATCTGCTTGGGAGAAAAAACTCTAAGGACTTTTCTTCTCCGTTTTCATTTACCTTCCAACGGATTTTTTCAAAAATTGTTTAGAATTTTTCTAGCGCCAATAAAGCCAATTTTCTGCTTTGAAACGCTATTACATCGTAGATATTGCTCGAAAAATAAAATGTCATAAGACTTTACTGTTTCTTTTTTGATTGTCTAAAAACGGATTTTTTGCAATAATTTTTCAAATTTTTTAAAAAATGTTTTGTCCTTTAGCAAGCCGCCATGCGTTCTCTAGTACTCGAAATAAATGACGGCTCAGGACTTTTCAGTTTCTTTTACGATTATTTATAAACGCATTTTTTTAACAATTTTTCGAAGTTTTTTCCCATTATTTATCCTTTAGGAAGCCGCCACGCGTTATCTATTACTCGAAATAAAAAATGTCTCAGGACTTTTCAGTTTCTTTTTCGATTATTTATAAACACATTTTTTTAACAATTTTTCGAAGTTTTTTTCCATTATTTATCCTTTAGGAAGCCGCCATGCGTTATCTATTACTCGAAATAAAAAATGGCTCAGGACTTTTCAGTTTCTTTTTCGATTATCTATAAACGAATTTTTAAAAATAATTTTTCAAATCTTTTTTTAAATATTTTATCCTTTAGAAAGTCGCCACGCGTTATCTACTACTCGAAATAAATAATGGCTCAGGACTTTTCAGTTTCTTTTTCGATGATATATAAACGGAGTTTTAAAAATAATTTTTCAAAATTTAAAAAAAAAATATTTTATCCTTTAGCAAGCCGCCACGCATTATCTATTACTCGAAATAAATAATGGCTCAGGACGTTTCAGTTTCTTTTTCGATCATCTATAAACGGATTTTTTAAAATAATTTTTCAACATTTAAAAAAAATTATTTTATTCTTTAGCAAGCCGCCACGCGTTATCTATTACGCGAAATAAATAATGGCTCAGGACTTTTCAGTTTCATTTTCGATGATCTATAAACGGATTTTAAAAAATAATTTTTTAAAATTAAAAACAATTATTTTATCCTTTAGCAAGCCGCCACGCGTTATCTATTACTCGAAATAAATAATGGTTCAGGACTTTTCAGTTTCTTTTTCGAGTAATACATAACGCGTGGCGGCTTGCTAAAGGATAAAATAATTTTAAAAAAAGATTTGAAAAATTATTGCAAAAAATCCGTTTATAGATAATCGAAAAAGAAACTGAAAAGTCCTGAGCCATTATTTATTTCGAGTAATAGATAGCGAGTGGCGGCTGGGTAAAAGATAAAATAATTTTTTTTTAATTTTGAAAAACTATTTTTAAAAATCCGTTTATATATCATCGAAAAAGAAACTGAAAAGTCCTCAGCCATTATTTATTTCGAGTAATAGGTAACGCGTGGCAGCTTGCTAAAGTATAAAATAATCGGAAAAAATATTCTGAATTTTTTTTTTTAATCCGGTCAGATAATCGAAAAAAAAACTGAAAAATCTTATGACATTGTTTATTTCGAGCAATATATATCTCGTGGCAGCTCGCTAAAGGATTAAATAATGGAAAGAAAATTCTATAAATTATTTTTAAAAATCCGGCCATAGCTAAAGTTCGCAATCTAAAAAAAAAAAAAATTAAACCGACACTGGTTGTTGTGCGGTCGGTTGTATTTTATCCAATCAGAAGAATATAGTGCCGTCTGTTTCGGCACGGGTAGTTTCCCCGTGTCCACGACGAATACGGTGGCAGTGTAGCTAAGTCGACTACGGATGCATCGAAAGTCAGGTTAGCTTAGTGAAGTGCGGGTAGGGAATGATAGGGGGTTGTAAAGGGTAATACGTAAAAACCCGAAAGGGTATACGCCGAAAAAAAAATTAAAAAATCCGTTTTTAGACAATCAAAAAATAAACAGAAAAGTCTTATGACATTTTATTTTTCGAGCAACATCTAAGATGTAACATCGTGTCAGAACAGAAAATTGGCTTTATTGGCGCTAGAAAAATTCTAAACATTTTTTTAATAAATCTGTTGAAAGATAAATGAAAACGGAGAAGAAATGTCCTCAGAGTTTTTTGTCCCAAGCAGATAGATTCGGCGCTACAACTTGCCAAAGTTTTTTTTGCAGATGCAGAAAATTTCAGGGTCATATATATATTCGGTGTGGCCAAAAAAAAATAAATGATACACACTATACTATTACGTAAAGAAAAAATTGGCCATATTATTTATATTGAAATCATGTTTTTAATTAAAGTTGGCATTTTTTTATTGCAATTTTTATTTTCATAAATTTTTTCATAAATCAAGAATGACGCAAAATAAAATTCTAATAAAATTTTAATTAGAGGAAGCGAAAAGCGCAAGGGCGTATCTTCTGAAGAGGCTCACCCTTGCCACGCCCTCTCTAGGTCAGGATTATATGATTTTACTATGAATTTCTTTAATTCTGGCCTTATACACCTTTTCGGATTATTGATTTTTTATTTGGTTGTTTTAATTGTCCATGACATCGAAATAAAACATATTGGCCGTGCATATACAAAATTTCTAATAGAAAATGCCATTTTTTTAGAAATAATGTCCGGATGTGTGTGCATGCGTGTGTGTGCGTGTGCGTGTGCGTGTGCGTGTGCGTGTGCGTGTGCGTGTGCGTGTGCGTGTGCGTGTGCGTGTGCGTGTGCGTGTGCGTGTGCGTGTGCGTGTGCGTGTGCGTGTGCGTGTGCGTGTGCGTGTGCGTGTGCGTGTGCGTGCGCGCGCGTGTGTGTGTGTGTGTGTGTGTAAGCCATAACTTGATGAAAGGTTAGAGCGATCAAGCTGAAATTTGGCACACATGTTGAGGTTCTTTTTTCTCTCCATTTTTTAGTGAAATCTACGCAGTACTTTTGTTTTTACATGATTTTCAATGTTTTTGAAAATATCTGTACGCGCTCTAGCATCCACAATTTTTGAGATATTGGTCTAAAATTTGGTACAAAATTGGACTATTATTTTAATTTTAATTTTTTCAAAATTCTCTGTGTGCGCTCTAGCTACTAAAGGGATAAAATTTTGTACGACGTTAGATTAATATAAACCAAAGGTAGTTATTGAATTTGGGCAAAATCCATGCCGGTTCTCATGCACAAGTTCTTTGTGCATGAGAACCAGCAAAAAAGTCCGGTGTTTTGCATGACATTTTTGCGGAACAAAAGTGTTCGATCGCATGACATTAAAAACATAGATTTGCGCGTGCGCTGTTCACAACTGTTTCACTTTCGATTTTTGAAAGAAAATGATTTTCACGATCGTTCACTGTCCACCCCGAAAAACTATCATTCAAAGCACCGCTATTCCTGCATCCGTACCAAAAGGATCGTGTGTAACGAATGCCGAAATTGGTGATTGCTACACAATATAGTATTCCTATTGATGTAAATGTACGACTGCGAATATAAAAGCGGTCTTTTGCGAGTCTTGGCTTTTTGTAAATACACTCGAAGTCAAATCGTATCGAGACATGCGGCTTGAGAAGAGCTGTCAAAGTTGGTTATGTCAACAGAAGTGTGCTGATTTCGATAAGCTGCAAGTCAGAGTCACAATCATCTTTTGACGTAGGGCTTTATTTCTGGAAAACCGAACTGATCACAGATACGGTAACTAGTCGCCGTAAATTTCATCATGGCACTAACTCAATATGGCATATTTCAATGCAGCACCAACTTTCAGCGGTAACTCGATATAGACCCAACCGGATACCCACCAGATTGGTCGTAACGACAAAATGGGCGATTCGTCATTTTTTTGAGATTTCACTTGATCGGCTGACTCACAAAAGGAACCACAGCTAGTACCAATGTAATGAAAGTACGGAAGACACGGAATCTCCTAACAACTGTGAGACAGCCATGAAAACGCCAAAAATATCCAATTGGCTGATTCTGGATGCGACGATTGAAACAGTGTCTTTTACGCAATGCATCGGATATGGTGCGTGTTCAGTTCTGTCTGTATTTAGTTGTACCAAATAGTGTTTTCATTGCGCTCGGATTGTGGTCCATGGACATTCGGTCGGTGAAAAAACGCTTCTTAGGTTGAGCTACTCATCGGGAATTCATTCCTTGTGACAAAATCACGTTAATGCAAAAGGACCAGCTTTAGATAATCTTTTTATTACTATCGTAGATTACATTTTATTGTTATAATGGAGAATCCATTTATGGCAGAAGATGTTTTATGGATATATTGATTTCGGTAAACTTATTTTTTTATCTCTAACAAAAAATTGACAATTTACACAGCATTCATAACGTCTAATATATAACGATCCGTCTCCAATGTTTTACATTTTTTTCAATATGTACTTTAGATGTAACAGTTCGACGAAGTTGATAAAAATTATAGATGTGCAGTCGTTTATTCAACGATTTCATGTTGTTTTGCAAAACCTACACATTTTATTATGGATAAATTGTGTACAAAAAAAGCACCATCGTTAAGTTTTGTATAAATGATTGACAATAAACAATATATTCATTACAGAAAATCTGTCGTGCAGAAAATGATAAAAATCTACTTGTTTGGAATAAAAATCGCGGGACGCGGCGGTACAGAAATTGATTAATTTACCTATAGCGTCTGGCCGCTTGAGTAAACCGGTTTCTGCCATAAGGAACCACAATCCCAATAAGAAACCACAACCCCAACTAAAAAGTAAGCGTTTTTTCATCGTTCCAATGGACACGGGCTAGGTATGTGCCGATGTTGTAATAAATCGAGTATCGGCATGTATTATTAGTGTTGTAACTTATTTCGTGTTGTCTACATTGGGGCTATGTCGAATATTGCTGTGGCTAGTCCGAAGTGGGCTGAGTTTATCCGTGTTGAATTGGCGATATATTTGGGGTATTCCACGGGTAACGGGACAGGTTTTGGCCGCCGGTCTCAACATTTTTTTTTCGTCAAGAATATCGTTTTCTGGTATCATATAAAAACATTTCCACACAGTTATTGACCCCGATAAAGTCATAGTTTTTGTTGAGGCCTAATCGAAAAAAAAAAAAAAAAAATATTACCCGTACCTTTGATTGTGTGTCTTTTACGTGTTAACAGAGCAAAAAAAAAATCTGACCAGTGCATTTTAACCGGGAAAAAACGCTCTTTTCAATAAAAAAAAAGCAGAATATTAATCCGATATGTAAAAAAAAGTCTACGGCCCAAAAACTGCAAAAAAAACAGTTTTTAATTTTTTTCACCCCTTAGGGTCTTCTGAATTTTATCGAAAATTTTACTGAACATAGTTCAACATGTTAGAAATGTTCGGTAAAATTTTCAAGTTGCCTTTTTTTTTTGTTCGCTGGCAATTAAATAAATAAGTTTTATCTTCATCAATAGAAATGCAATGATATTGCATTACGCAGGGATCCGTGAAGTAAAAATATGCCTCTCAATGTGAATATCAATACTGTACCAGTTCAATATTAGTAAAATGTATAAAAACTGTTAATCTGAATGGAAATATTGCCTGCGTTAGTATATGGTGGCCCTGAAAAGGGCCGTTTTTTGTGTTGTTTTAATGCTTCATGATGACTTTCGAGATCGGCGCAGTTGAATACGAATACGTTTTGAAGTTGATCCTTCCATCTTTGGCTGGTATGGCTGCATGAAACTTCAGTGTCCCGGGTACGGTTTTAGCCTTCGCATATCGTTCCTTCAAAAATTGGACTGCCAAATCGCTTTCGCTTTTCGCGCTAAAGTGGAAGTCAATCCCTTTGATATTCTGCGTGGCCCAATCGAAGAGCCGTTGTGGTGTTAAAATCTGACTTTCTGGAGGTAGTTGCAGGCTTGCACGTGCAGCAAGTCTCTTAACTGTGCCTGATATTCCGTCGCAAGTTCCTTTTCCATGCACAGTGGCAAAGAAATGCCATTCAGCATCAATACCGAAGTCTTGTTTGTGATGAAGCAAGTTGATGAAGTTCTTACAATTCTTGTATTGCTGTGGAGCTCCATCCGAAAAGTAGTAAATTTTCTTCACCGAAAAGTGCGTCTTTAAGTATTGGACAAGAATCCGTTGAAAGGCGTACACTGAACTGGTTATGTGATCAAGACAATCAGAAATGATCGTCAGGTTTTTGTTGGCAATTCCATTCTCCGATTTATAGTAAATCACGAAGGGGTGAATCGTTGCCTGGTCATTATTCCAGTGAAATCGCTGAGAAGCATCCTGTGCAACGAATGCATAATTCTGGGCAAAGTCTAAATCGACAACAAATTCTCCTTCTTGAAGATTTTCCTTGATCGACCGGTGGTACGATGCTTGTTGCTTGGCGATAAAATCGTGAAAAAGCAACGTTGTTAACTCACAGCATAGCGTATCTACAAACTCATCCGTGGGGATCTCCAAAGTTTCTAACGTTGATCTGTCTACTGAAATCCAACGAGAATATTTGATTGTGTCGATTATCGCGTCGTCGAATTTCATTTTAAGCATCTCGTTCAATTTTTTGGTGCCGGGACATTCTTTGCACTTGCTTGAAAAACATTCTATCGTCGGATCCTTGCATACTATAAATTTTAAGCAATCCTTGTAGTCAGTCAGCGGGATCAGAGTGCAGTCAGTGCATGCGGAGCCAGAGGCTTACCGTCAATTATCATACGACATTGTCTACAAAGATAAAGCCCTAATTTTAACGACGGCTCCCTGTCGATTTCGTGCTTAGTCACAAGTTTCACACGCGCACGTTTGTTTTTATGATTTTTTTTGTTGAATGGATTGTGGCAGTAATTTCTTACCATCGTGGATGAACCAAGTTAATAGTTTATGTTAAATAAATGTACACTTGTTCGGTTTGTTCATGAAACAGACCGTAGCTCTCTTAAACCTGCCGGGTAGTACGATTCACGCGGACCATGAAGAGAGACACTTCCATCTACCAGACCCCCCGAACAGGGCGCTCCACCCAATCACGTGCGATCTTAGTGTCCCAACCAGCGCACCAACGAACTCCGAGCATTGTCCCAACTATACACCAATCGGAGACGAGTGATGTCCCAGTTTCAACGGAGCAAGTTCCGATGCGACGGAAGTTTCTACTATTCACGAAAAAATTGCGCATTTAATTGCGAGCGAACGAAAAAAAAAGGCAACTTGAAAATTTTACCGAACATTTCTAACATGTTGAACTATGTTCAGTAAAATTTTCGATAAAATTCAGTAGACCCTAAGGGGTGAAAAAAATTAAAAACTGTTTTTTTTTTGCAGTTTTTGGGCCGTAGACTTTTTTTTACATATCGGATTAATATTCTGCTTTTTTTATTGAAAAGAGCGTTTTTTCCCGGTTAAAATGCACTGGTCAGATTTTTTTTTTGCTCTGTTAACACGTAAAAGACACACAATCAAAGGTACGGGTAATATTTTTTTTTTTTTTTTTTCGATTAGGCCTCAACAAAAACTATGACTTTATCGGGGTCAATAACTGTGTGGAAATGTTTTTATATGATACCAGAAAACGATATTCTTGACGAAAAAAAAATTTTGAGACCGGCGGCCAAAACCTGTCCCGTTACCCGTGGAATACCCCATTTAACTTTTCTATTTACAGTGATCCGTATCAAGTTGGATCTGTTTTCAGTTGGAGTTTTCAGAAATGAGGCACTAGGATCTGTCGAAACCGGTGATGATTTTACAAGTAGTGAGTCGAGCAGAGGCATTTGAAGATACTTACGTGTTTTCACTGAAAATATCCGAAAAACAAAACTAACCGCAAATTCAACAGTTTTACGTGGAATTCAAGTTTTCGATTGACTCCATAAACAGACTCACTAAGGATGTATTCAATAGAAGTGTGCTGACATCGACGAGCAACAAGTCGAAACCACAATCGCCATTTGAGACGCGGGCTGATTGTGACAAGTTGCGAGACGAAAACAGAGTCATCTAACAACATGTGCATTAATTTTTATGAACAGTTGTGAAAGACTATCCCTAGTGCTTGTTTTTAGAAAAATAAACAAAATATGGCCGAGGTTCACTTATTATTATTCTAAGATAAAATATTACCCTGAACGTTCCATTAGTAATCGTTATTGTCGTAGTAGTAATGCGTTTAGCGTGACAAGACCAACAAAAATTGAAGACCAGGAATCAATTCTCTGAGTTCCATAGCTTGACTGCCATTTTATTCGTTATTGGCAGCAGAAAGATTTGTTCTCGTTCTTCAATTTGACAGACGACCTTTGCTCTCGTCTCGGGCTTGTTGTCTTGAATCTCGCGTTTCACGCTCAAAATGTTTTACTTGAAAGATGGATATTGTTTTTTGCTATATAATTTGGTGTCTCTTGCCTTTTCAGGATGACGTTTTCGTATTTTGCGTTGATTTTGACGTAGTCCTTGTGCTCTATAAGATAGTCCATATTTTCAAGTCTACATGGCATTTGCGATAGGTCTCGTAGACCTACACTAGTAAATATACATAAAAAGCCTACATAGACTTGAAAGTCTCATAGACATTGCTCCCATTTTCCAAAACGGTATACAACTAAAATTTCGAAAGTTATGGAGACGTCATTCTTGGGCCCGGGATGTTAGCACAGACCTATACGTAAAGGTCTGCATGGAAGATGACTGAAATTAAAAGTGCATGAAAACTCTGATATTTCCATATATAAGGCAGTCTTGGTCAAGAGAGCCAGCCCTCTCAGATCTACCCTATAGATGATTCCAATGTAGTAACCCTTGAAATACAGTCTAAACATTTTAGAAATGGATCTCTTTCATATAACATTGACTTAGGTAAAAATTAGTTTTCCCATTCAATGCTATAGTAATACCGATCGATATTTCGTAGTAGTAAAGCCAATAAATATGGTAAGACTTAGAACTCACAAGTCAATTTTTTGTAACTAATGCACAAAAGTGCCACCCCTTTGCGCCTGTTCAGCGCAGCGGAAGTGCTGTTTTTGAAATTAGGAATGAGAAGAAAAGACTACGCCAAGCTGCGAGTGTGTCAAATCACACTGGTCACCATAAAACACTCGTTTGTTACACCTAGTTCCCTTTCATCCCTTATTTTCTACTCCTGGCTTCTTTGGGGAATCAAAAGGCAGTTTTCGCACATTTGTTAACAAAATATTATTTGATACACGCACGGAACAGCTGTCTCTCGGCAAAGGCTGCACGAGCCGACAGTATGTGTTGCTTACTTCAGAGACTCCGCCGACATTTCCCTACGAGCATCACATACTACTTTTGAAAAAAAAGTAGTGAATGCGTGCAAAAAACCAGCTAGTGTAATTTACACATGCACAGTATTTTTGTATTATACCTCTCTAAAAAAGCGCTACTTTCGCTTCGCTCTACAGTTGCGAACAAGGGGCTTTTTGTGCGTGTGTTACGAAAATCCTATTGTTTACAGTTTTTTTGTGAAAAGTCAGTGTTATAATAGATAATACTTTGATTGTCATTGCAAACGTGATAGGAAACTGCAAGTTATAGTTATTGTTGAGGTAGTTTATCTCGCGTTCGAAAATCGTCGCTGTCGCCTCATTGCTCGTGGCTGATCGTGCATGCTCGGTAGTATTCGTGCGGGAGTCGAAACGGCCAATAGACGCACTAGTTTAGAGTATGTGTGAGTCGATATACGGGTGTGAGATTCTAGAAGCGTTCGAGGAACGTGTTCAGTTGGTTGGTCGCAGTGTTGCTAAGCGAGCGTATAAGTCGGGAGAGTTTTAAGCGAGAACAGTTTTCATGTGTAAGTTCGACACGCTGTCGAGTGATAAAATAAAGCATCTTATTTCTGATTAATTATTCGAAAAACGTCTACTACCTTCACATATCCTTATTTCACAAATATATATATTTTCATCAAATTTGCTATAATAGTTATAATGAAAATAAAGCATTTCGTAAAGGCTAAAAAACCAGTAGGAAATTAGGTAAACTGCAAAGTAATTATGAAGTATGGGACACATCTGAGCGGGTTGATAAGAAAGCCACTTAGTGTACAGAGAATGCCTCATGTGTTGTATTCCTATACTGGTAGTTAGGACTCTCGGGTCTAGAATACATCGGAGTATTTCATGCATGGTTATATTATAGCTGCGTCTTAGATCCACTAAAAGGTGCTAAATCTGTGCCTCGACCAACAAAACATGTAGCACATCAAAGCAGAGATGAGTAGGGAGATGCACAACGCTCGGGTTTTAGGCGATACCATTTCGATGGCGCTAAATCGTAGCGGCGAGCTCGGAAGCTCGACTTTGTGATCATCGCCTCTGGCGATATTACAGATTCCCGTGTACCCGGGGCGAACGTGATCACCGTTCCGGCTGGTATTACAGGCTGGATAATCACGAACGTCCGGCCTGGTGGGGAGGACTTCTTCTCCGCCGCTCGCTTCTTGTAAAGTCAGAGGCCGGGCTCCTTTGGGCTCCCTTGCCGCGGATGGATGTTATTTTTGATTTTCCTTTTTATCTAGCAGCCTACCGGCAAATCTGTGCGCACTGCGACGTGCACCTCATACCAGATTAATCGCCAAGGTATAGCGTAAATGCGAGAAAAATAAAAATTCTTGATCGGCAAACGAGCGCGTAACTTTTGTACGACTTTCGTATCATCTGTCTAAGAGCGAACGTTTGGCCGTGAGCCTTTAAGCACTTCCTTTTGCCAGAAGGGTCCAAGGTTCGAGAGCGAATAATATTTTTTTTTGTTTTTCTTTTTTTTTACGTACAAGTCTAAGCTAATTATGCACACCGACTATCCCTATATTAGTTTTCATGGGAATTCGCAGTTTTTTTGTAACATAGAAATATATTGCTCAAATCCGGGGCAGTCCTATAACAACAAAGATTATACATATGCTTATCGTATATGAATAGTGACGACAAAAAAACGCCGATACGATCGAGAAAGGCTAAAAGAGAAAACTTGAACCTTTCTTGATCGTATCGGCGTTTTTTTTTTTTGCTTTCAATAAAAAAAAAAAAAAAAAAAAAATTAACCCTCCTCGGAATCGAAACCCGTACCGTCCGAATGTGAATCTGACATGCAACCGACTCAGCCAAATCACTCTAATCTACGATACATTCAGTCGAAATCGTACGCACTTATCCGCTATGAATGTCAATTCAAAAAAAATGCCGAAACGATCAACTAAAGCTCAAAGTGAAACTTTGAGATTTTCTTGATCGTTTCGGCATTTTTTTTCAACGCGTTTTTTTTTTATTAATATCTTTTTACACATATATTTGGGATGTCAGGATACTGTACGAAGAAAATAATTACGTAATTTTTGTGTTTAGCATTTTTATTTTATTTATTTATTATTATTTGTCATACGATCGAGCACAGCATCGATAATGATTTTTAATGCCCGATCGGCGGGGGCAGCTCCCCTCGGCGCCTCTGCGCGCGACCGAGCTGATCGGCTTCGCTGTCTTTCTTCATTGCCCCTCCGGCCTCGATTCTTTTTATTTTTTTGCCACCGCCAATTTTTCTTTTTATTATCTGTAAACCAACAAAGAAAAACAATGAAATTACAAAAATTGCAATTGCAACGTTAAAAATTGTGAACGACAACACGTACCTGATTTCGCTCTTTTGTTTGGCTGCTGTTGCTGTTGCTGTTGCTGTTGCTGTTGCTGTTGCTGTTGCTGTTGCTGTTGCTGTTGCTGTTGTTGTTGCTCTCCTATTTCCATTGCACTGCATTGAGTAAAAAAAATTACTATATTAAATATTTTATATTAATAATATTTTTTTTGTAGACCCTATCAATACTTACGTAGTTTCAGTGACGACAATTTGCAGAGCGTTAATTTCTTCTTGCAATGTACTGGTCTGAAAATAAAAATTAATTTTAAATTAATAAATAACGTGTTTTTTTTTGTTACAATAATCGAAGAGCAGCTTACCATGTCTGTTTCGTTCGGCGTTCGTCGAGAAAATGAACCTCGCAGATACCAAACGTTCCTCTCCTCGCGCACAAGAGATATCTCGGAAATTCATGTTTACTTGCAACATTGTTGCAGTCGTTGGTTTTGTTTTGTTCTCGTATTCTTTTTAGGATTAGTCTCGCAGATCTCGGCCGTGCGAATGCTTGAAGCTAACAATCACCGCGATCGAAAGAGATTATTTTAACAAATAAAATAGATTATTAATAATAAAAATTTGATTATGTCAGAAGTAAGTAAGAAGGAACGAGTTTATGATCGTTGTGCGTACAAAAATTGTACGAACGGACGAATCGCCACGCAATCCCACCTTTTCCGCTTTCCTCAGGCTGATGATCCTCGACATGATGTCTGGATCCAATATACAGGTAAATTTATATCTATGAGATAATTAGCTAAGATTATTATTTGCCGTCTGGCGTAGTGTGAAGGATACTTCATCTTTACACATTGAAATTTCCGAACTAAAGGTAAAAGTCGAACAGAATTTAAGTACTTTAGGATACGACAAAAATCTGAAAAAAATCAATCGTATTGAAGATTCTAGGAACATTCATTTTGCATAATAACAATTATAATAATAACAATTATAAAAAGATATCAATAAATTCTAGGGATGTGTGCATAATTAAAGTTTGTAATAATTCATTATGAATTGAATCTGAATTATTCAATTCATAATTTGAATTGAATGTTCACATAATATGAATGAGTAACTTTTTTCAGAATAATTCAAATTTTCATAAACAATTCAAATTTTAATTTATAATTTACGAAATCTGTAAATATTGAAATTTGTTATGAAGATTCCTAAACGTTTTCCTATCTTGGTCCACAAACAACCCTATTATTTACAATTATTATAATATTATTTTAGCTCAATCGAGGCTAAATCATTACAATTACCTACAGTAATTGCCATGGAATTATTTCTAATGAAACTAAAAAATATTATCAAAAACTCGAGAAAAATTCTAACAAATAAATTTAAAAATTGAGAAAAATCAACTCACCGTTGAATAAATCGACAAATAAATAAATATACTGAGTTAACGTTAAACTAATTGATAAATAATTGAATCAAATGTTCTATTGTTTATTAAATTGATAATCAACAAGAAACCAGCGATTTCAGCTATTAAGCTGAAATTCATCAGATATGTTGAGGGGTCAATTCCCCCTGCTCGACTGAATTTTTGGAAAAATCTATGCAGTTCTGTCATTTTTATAACAATTTTAATTTTTTAAAAAGGGTCTGTATGCGCTCTAGCTCCCACATTTTTGGAGATATCCGGCTAACAATTAGTACAAAGTTGGATTATTACATTCCGACGATCATTGTTGAATTTGGGTAAAATTCGTTTAGTCTTTCAGATCCACAATTTTTGAGATACCTGTTTAAAAATTGGTACAAAGTTGAACAATTACAAAGCGATTATCCATATTAAATTTGTGCAAAAACAATGCAGTCCTTCAATTCTTACAAAAATTTGAATTTTTACAAAAAATGTCTACGGCCCTGTGTCTGCGGTTATAGGTCCTATAATATTTTTGTGATTTAGTTATGATTGAATTGTTCAAAATTATCAACATTTGAAGTAAAAATTGAATTAACTAATGACAAAATAAAGCTTCTTGAGGAAGCAATCTGACAATGTCTTTGTTCCAATTTTCTTTTTTAGCTGCAATTTGTCAGTCTTTGATCTCATTGCAAAATGTTAAAAATTCTTGGCGTATCTTACTTGTATTCTCATCTTACTCTAACCCTCTCCCTATGGTATTGTCTTTAAGAAACGCGTCAACTTTCTATGTATTGAGCTTAGCGTAACAAATATTAAATATCAGTATTTTAAATATATTAAAGATCATAAACCAAAGCCCAAACACCATTGGCACGTCTGATATGTTAGAATTGAATTTCAAATTACACCTTCTTTTCATACTTAAGGGGGTATCGTTATGTAGAGCACTGTATTGGAGGTAATTTTCAGGATAGAATAACTTTTAAACTATTTGATAACAGGAAATCCCCATTTGAAGACTTGGACTGCTGCCACTCTTCGTAATGCAGGTTTATGCGCTGCACATTTTTATCCAAGCTGCATTAATGCAAATGGCAAATTGAAACGCGATGCTGTTCCCGTCCCATTTTTCGTACGGGAGGATATGGACAACAATCACGAGACAGGTCCGAGCAGTTTGGTAAGTACAAGTCCAAGTATTGTATCTTCTAACATGCAGGCAGAGCCACTTCAAGAGGCTCAAAGGGACAAGGTGTCCGCCATTGAGGTCGCAATGGCTCCTGCACAGCCGGAAAATTTGATGGATACAAGGGAAATGGACGTGGTCTTTGACCCGACTTTAACGATACGCCGGTATAAAACGCCTGCTGAGCTTTCGTTTGAAGCTTCGGATGATGAAGAGATGTCATGGACCGCTATCGAGCCAGAGCTCATAAAGACCTCGACAAATCATAATATAAAGACATCAGTCGAACGAAAGCAGCGTAGTCGGAATTTGAGTCGAGCTCAACTGGTAGCGAAGGTTGAGGAATATTCCAAACGGATCAGGCAACTAAAGATACGACTGAAACGCGCTGTAAAGTAAAATGAGAATTTGCAGAGAAAATGCAAGAAAACTGTTGATGAATTCCTCGATGAAAGGAATTGTATCGAACCAGCAGCGAGAGCGATGGTGAAATTGCAGGTGCACCGAATGAACGCTCCGTTTGCAGAAGATGAAAAAGATTTGGCGAAGCAGTTCTTTTATTATTCAGCAACAGCGTATAAACGATTACAAAAAGCTGGGTACCGCTTTCCATCGGTAAGCACTGTAAGGTCGTGGATATCTGAAATTGATATTAGACCTGGCTTTATTTCGGAAATCTTCGACAAATTGAGAACGAAGCTGGAACAGTTACCACCTGTTGAAAGGATCTGCTGTCTGAAATGGGACGAGATGACCGTGAAGAACTTCGAAGAATATTCCGTGAAGTTTGATTGCATCGAAGGACTTGTAGATCTTGGATCGCTCGGTCGCCGCAACGAACGAGCTCGCTACGTGTTCGTTTTTTGTTTGGATTCTTTGAACGCAAAAAATCCGTGGCGCCAACTCATCGCCTATTTCCTGACAGGAAATGGAATGAGCACGACAGAGATGCATGAGCTTTTGGAGCAATGTTTGATGAAACTTAGGGAAGTCGGAGCGAACGTTGTGCTGACTACGTGTGATCAAGGACCGTCCAACCAATCGCTTTATTCATCTGTACTTGGCGTACACGTCACGGCAACTCCTTCCTTCCATTGTGCAGGTCGAGAGTACTTCGCCTCATATGATTTCCCGCATTTGATAAAGCGTTTACTGAGCACGCTCAGAACGCACAAGGTGCTCTATAGTCATGGGCAAGTCGTTGCTGCATACGCGGACTTTGTAGATACGTGGACTTACGATAGCACAAAAACTACGTCCAGATTGCTTTCGCATATCACATCGTCTCATATAGAGCCATCAATTTTCGAGGCTATGAATGTGAAGCGAGCTTTTCAAATGCTCAGTCATAAATACGCCGCTGCAATTAAGACTGCGGGCGAGGACCCCCAAGGCTTGAGCAGCCAGACTTGGAGAGCATCTGCTGCATTTGCTGAGAGAATGAACATCGTCATCGATGCATGCAATGCATATCGATTGTTTTTCTACAACCCCGCGAAACGACCTCTCTCAGATCAAAACCCCAGGATCGAAAAAACTTTGGTCGAATTCATCGACTGGGCTTCTAGCTGGAGTGTAGTGGCCAAACCCACCGCACGCTCATGTAAAATTCCTTGCCTGATAGGGTTGCCGTTGACAGTGAAGTCGATTTTAATGACGTATCACTTAATCAAGGAAGAGTATCCCGAGTTTGAACTCGCAGCGGCGCTTTGCAATCAAGATTCGGTCGAACATTTTTTTTCAAAATTACGAGGACGCGGGGGATTCAATCCCAACCCAACGGCGAGGATGGTCCGATTGACCATTAGGCATATCCTGTCAACTGGATATATTGGTACGACAGACCTCAGCAATACCCAGTGTCCCGAAGGAAATGCACTTCTGAATCCGTCTAGTGCCGTTACAAGAGCATTTGAGGATGCGGACGATTTGAGGATCAATCCCGTTGAGCACGACGAAGATGACTTAAATGTCGATGTTTCCACTGATTCGGAAATTATTGAGTGGTTTACTGAGGAACAGCAAAGTGAAGCTACCACTGCCAACGATCTCAGCTTCTACGAGAAGAATGCAATCGCGTTTTTCGCTGGCTATATTACGCATCGCAATTTGAAAAAAAAAACCATGTGACTCTTGTACCGCAGACATCCTGAAAATCCCCATGGATGACGCTTCACCAGAAGAAATGTATATCGAGTTTCGAGAGTACGAAAACCTCGATGTCGATACGCCAAAGGTGACAAAATTGAAGCGTCCAACGGAGCAATTTACACAAATTGTAGAAGCCCAGCTGCAGGCTTACTCCAAACTTTGGGAAAAACACTGGCACTGTGAAAAACTCGTACAAAAAATTACGAGTGATGTCGTGTTGGCCGCAGCTTCATCGTATCCTCAGTGGTACGATAAAAATCATCCGTGCAAAGATCATCAAATGCAGCATTTGCACTTTTTGGTCACAATCAAAGTATTTGCTCAGACAAAATACAATAATCGCGCAGAGCAAGTAGCTCGCTACGCTGCATCGCAACGCAAGCCGAACCAGAAGTTAAAAAAGCTGCAAGGTTTGTGAGTTTGTTTTAACGATAAGTGTTGAGCTCGCGCCTGTGCACAATCGGAGGCTTTTCGAGCTGCACTTTGATCGATCTTTTGTATCTTCAAAGCTGTTCCCGATTGTTTACAGAGGCTCACTGAGCTGCATCTCAATATGGATAATTCGTTACAAACTCAGAGTGTTGAAATTGTTCAACCAATGGTTATTGAAGTCGCGCCTGTCTGCAATCGGAGGCTCTTGAAGCTGCACTGTTACAAATCATTTTGAATTGTCTCATGTGTTCCCGTGCGTAAGCAGAGGCTTTTCAAGCTGCGCTTCGAATAATCGTTCCATGAGCTGCGCTGTTGTGGATCACATATCCTCAACAACGTCCCGTCTTCGCGACGGAGGCTTTTGGAGCTAACGGGGGGTAAAGTTGATTGCCTTCTCGTGGTGTCCCCTGAAAACGAGTGCATTCAGATAGTGCACTCGGCCAAATAATCAACAGTATTGCCTTTCGAGGGTTATTATATAAAATCGCTAATAATAAAAAATGAATGAAAAAGGAACGTCGAGACGATTGAGAAAGGCTCAAACAGGAAGTTTGAGTCTTTCCGAATTGTTTGTTTCGGCGATTGAGAACGACTCAAACTTCCTGTTTGAGCCTTTCTCAATCGTTTCGGCTTTTTTTCCGACACCCTATAAAAAAATATTTATAGCGTAAAAGCATTATATCTCGAGTGAGAGTGACGTGGTCGGGTGACTGGCCTCTTGGATTACGGTTCAACCGATACGAGTTCAGTTCCTCTTCTTAACAATTGTTTTGTCCAATTTTTCTTTTCGCCCGCTTCATAACTCCCTGCAAGTGTTCTTTTAACATAACAGATCAGCATCACACAAGAGCACGAGCAATTTGATTTATTATGCTAGAAAAGCACTTGCAGAGAGTTATTAAGAGAGCAAAAATATTATATATACTTTATAATATATTATATATAAATATTTTATATATATACTTTACTATATACTATTTTATGTTTAAACAATAAAAATGCTAAACACAAAAATTACGTAATTATTTTCTTCGTACAGTATCCTGATATCCCAAATATATGTGTAAAAAGATATTAATAAAAAAAAAAACGCGTTGAAAAAAAACGCCGAAACGATCAAGAAAGGTTCAAGTTTTCTCTTTTAGCCTTTCTCGATCGTATCGGCGTTTTTTTGTCGTCACTATTCATATACGATAAGCATATGTATAATCTTTGTTGTTATAGGACTGCCCCGGATTTAAGCAATATATTTCTATGTTACAAAAAAACTGCGAATTCCCATAAAAACTAATGTAGGGATAGTCGGTGTGCATAATTAGCTTAGACTTGTACGTAAAAAAAAAAGAAAAACAAAAAAAATATTTTTCGCTCTCGAACCTTGGACCCTTCTGGCAAAAGGAAGTGCCTAAAGGCTCACGGCCAAACGTTCGCTCTTACACAGATGATACGAAAGTCGTACAAAAGTTACGCGCTCGCTTGCCGATCAAGAATTTTTATTTTTCTCGCATTTACGCTATACCTTGGCGATTAATCTGATATGAGGTGCACGTCGCAGTGCGCACAGATTTGCCGGTAGGCTGCTAGATAAAAAGGAAAATCAAAAATAACATCCGTCCGCGGCAAGGGAGCCCAAAGGAGCCCGGCCTCTGACTTTACAAGAAGCGAGCGGCGGAGAAGAAATCCAGCCTATAATACCAGCCGGAACGGTGATCACGTTCGCCCCGGGTACACGGGAATCTGTAATATCGCCAGAGGCGATGATCACAAAATCGAGCTTCCGAGCTCGCCGCTACGATTTAGCGCCATCGAAATGGTATCGCCTAAAACCCGAGCGTTGTGCATCTCCCTACTCATCTCTGACAACAGAGTTAGTGTCTAGTTGTAACAGCTGAACCCTTCCGCTTGACGCCGTCCGTTTGCAGGAGCGAAACGGTATAGCTGTGCGACCTGAACGATGGCTAACTTTCAGCAGCCATGCCATATTCAACTTGCATTTTCATAAATAGTTTTAATAATGTTAGCGATAAGGTTGACGGGAGCGTCAGTCATAAAGGCGGACCCGTAGGCACCGCGGAAGACGGTATCGTCGCGCGATAGAAATGCCCCCGAGGGGTAACGCGAGCGCGAGAGAGGCAGTTGGGTCCGAGAGCGTGAACGAGTGCGGACGTTTATAACGATGAGCGAGCGATTTAGTTAGTGCGTAGAATTACGATTACGCGAGTAGATTAATGGAAGTACACGCGACACTCTGAGTCCGCGTAGTACTTATTACGGTTAGTGTATCGATTGTTGTAATACTGAACATTTCCTTATCACGCGGGTTGGGAATCTCCACCCGCGCAATAAAGTATCATTTCTTCGAGATATATTCCGAGTCCGGTTTTACACCCCCCCCCCCCCCCCCCCCCACCGATACTTGTCGTGCGCGTACCGTCGGGACGTTGAGAACGAAACTGTCATCTTTAGCAATAAATATATTGAGAAAAGCGGTTATTAATAGGTAACATTTCTATATTCGATTATGGTAACATAAATATTTAGTTTTTGTTGAGAATTTTCTGTTTAGCCAACAAAACATATAATAATAATTTATAATTTTTTATTGGCTGAAAAAGGTTTTTTTTTAAATAACTAAATACATATTTCAACTCAATCAAATTTAGATATCGAAAACAATGTTGAATTATTTTTCAGGTTATATTATTTATAAAAGAAAAAGTACAAAACTCGATTTAAAAAACCATTTATTATTTTCGTGTTACAACCTATTTTAACAGTTTTCTTATAAGTAAGTCCGTAACATAATATAATTTTTATTTTACGTTTTTATGATGCTCAAAGGGCGAGAACATAACAAATGCTTGTCACTGATTATTTTACATGTGTTCGATGCATTTAGCATTTCATACGCATAGACGTGCGAGTTGAAAATTGTTTCCAATTTTTTTACAATTAAATGAAATTTAATAAAATGAATTTTACGATAGAGAAAATTTTAAGATTAGGAAGGATGCCGGTCGCCGGCACGCATGAATATAGCGTACGCGCCGCTCTCGCAACCAACCATATAGCTCCTGCACCGACGCGTATAGCTCCCACAGCTATACTGAGATTCTTACGGCACCCGATCAACGAAATTTCTCCAATAACTAAACCATATCGTTCTGGGTAATTTCTTATGGTTTAGTAACAAATACATGGCCAGCAAAACGATATCGGTGTTACAGAAATACGCGTTGCTCATGAAACTGTATCCATGCTATAATAAATAATATGGATGCAGTAATACTTCGTTTTCTTGCCAGAGCCGTTCATTTTTCTCAGTATAGTAATCGAAGAATATTTGTACAAATATCCCCTAAAATATAGGTAAAGAGTTTACCTTTTCTATTTTAATGGATGTATTTGTTCTTTTATTTCAATAGCAATACCAAATGCTCCAAAATTCATAAAGCGAGTTTCTACTTTTCACCTACGGAACCCAACTACAGTGGACATCGGTGGTGATTATTCAAAGTTATCGCGGAAACGACGCTCGGGCATTATGAATCAAAGCTAGACCAAAGCTAGACTAAATTCGGCGCATAGACAATCTCTCTTCTCATTTTTGCCTGTAGCATGAAGGTTATAGAGGAGGAGACCAAACTATTGGTAATAGAAATGGGACAGAATTCGTAGAAAGCATGCGTTCCCGATAATGCCGCGTGGCGGCGCTGTAAACAGCCCTGGCAGAAAAATGTCTACAACTTTCTACGCCAAAACTCCGCTATTTCTACAACTTTCTACTCCGAATAACTACGCGGAAACTACAACTTTCTATGCGAAAACATCTTAAAACTACAACTTTTTACGCCAAACTACGCTACTTCTACAACTTTCTATGAGACAGTGCGAGATTTGGAACATGGTTGTAGATAGCTGTTGTTACTACAAATTTTTACTCCAATTCCGGGCTTGAAAAACTACAACTTTCTACAACTAACTACAACTGATGACGGCAATCCACAACGGATAAAAATCTATACGATTGCCGGTGATCTACAACTTTCTACACAAGAGTACGAGATTTAAAACAAATTTTAACATGCTTGTAGATTTTTATAAAATATTTTAGCTCAAAGGCGTTAAGAAGACGCCTATATTTTATAAAAATCTACAACTATATATCAAATTTTGTTTAAAATCTCGTACGTTAGTGTAGAAAGTTGTAGATCACCGGCAATCGTATAGATTTTTATCCATTGTAGATTCAAATACAACTTTTTAACGAAAATTGACCGCTGTTGTAGCCTCTATCGGTTGAAGATTTCCGTAGTAAGCTGTAATTAGTTGTAAAAAGTTGTAGTTTCTATGAGAAACTACGAGAAATAACCCCTATTACTTTTCATTTTTTTTGTTGTTAAGTTTGATACAGACGTAGAAAGTAATACTTTCTCATAGAATGTTGTTATTTCTACAACTAACTACAACTAACTTCTTTTTTGTTGTATCAAGTTGCAGTTAGTTGTAAAAAGTTGTAGAATTTTTCTACAAGAAACTACATCTTTTTACGAAATGAACAAATTGTAGAAATCTCGTACTTAGTTGTGCAAATTCGTAATTTGTTGTTTCGTTCTTTCACAAGTTTTTTGTATGAAAATTGTAAATTCAGGAATGGACAAAATTGTCGAACGTCAAATTTAAACTAGTGATGGGCGATGTTGGAAAAAAACATCGATGCTGAAATAATCGATGCTTTTTGATTGTAAAAAGCGCGGGCTGATTTGAACGCTCTATAAAATAAAACTCCAATTTTTTTCGTTTTTTGCAAGTAAGAAATGATCAACACGGTTAAAACAAAACTTTGAGCAAGGTAAATACATTTTTTAATGTTTTTCGGATTAATAATATGAAATCGTTTTATTGTTTCAGCTGTAATTGTTGGTCCTATTCTGCGCGATTTGCGTGTCCAGGTTTGTTTGTCGAATGAGACTGATCCGTTGTTCAGCTTTATTTTAAGGTTTCCCGAAAGAAAAGAACCACCAAACATAAAAATATTGTGTCATGTTTATGCTCATTGTAAGCCTTACTCCTAAAACTCTTAGGGATACATGAAAAAATATATCATAACTGTACGTGGATAAACGACAGTAATACTGAAGCACATTCATAAGGGTTTAAATCAAATAATATAATTGTAATTGTATAATTGGGTTTAATATAATTGTACACTTACTTTTCAACGTGAGGTACTCCGACAACGTCAAATTTCCCACAGAAAACGATTCTTGATCGTTTTTCCGAATAACGATTCTTATCGTTATTCGGAAATAAATTGTGTACGGGGTTTGGAACCACACTTTTTTAGCCTCCTCCAAATTCATCTTTTCATCAAACGACAAACACTGTAACGTACTCGTACATTCGGAAACCTTCCACGCTGCAAACGGCAAATTGAAACGGTCAAAGAAATAACGTTATATCAGCGGAATTACCGAACTCGAAATTCTCAATTTTTAAATGTAACATGTTATCGCGCTTGCGCAGTGAAAGTTAAGAAACATCGATTATTTTTCATAATAAACGATTTGGATTCGATCCATCGAAAACGAAAACATCGGTCCGACAGAAATAACATATTCATGAGTAGGTTACGCTATCGCTCGCAAAGGCACTCTTTGCGAGTGGGCCATGCATATATGGAACTCTTGCGCACGCGACTATATGTTCGTTTGGCGCATGTGTAAGAGTGAAACAAGGATACCTCAATCTCTCACTATCTCTTTTCCACCGAGGGACCGGCATCCAATGCCCGCAGTACTCATTCCAGGGAGTATATAGTTCAGTGTTGGATTCATTGCAGTGCTTCCCAGGAAGACAACCTATGGATGTGTGACGCGCGAGTGTACTCTCATATTTTTTGAGCTTCTCTTATTGCCTACATTTTTTTTTGTTCACAAGCTTTCGCGTGTTTCGTTATTGTCATTATTATTGCCTGTTTATGAGTGAATTTTGAAGAAAAAAAAGACTTAATTTTTGGCGAAATGTTGTATATTTCGTATTCGTTATTTTATCTGCAGTTAAGAATTTATTATTAAGAGCTTCAGTGCTCAGCGAATCAGCTGTGATCCACGATTCTTATCGGAATACAACGTATCTCGTTATTTTCTTCTTCCGGTAAGTTCCCCATTCTGTTTGTTTCGCACATCTTTTTACACGACTTTTGCAATCGACTTTTCAATCCATGAAAATATTTCGAAAAATGCCATTTAACCTCTCAGATTGCTATTCTGTCAAAACATAACCTTCTTTAACGTTATTTTCTTTGTAACATTAGACTTTGACTAATCTTTTTTCAAAATTATTCACGTTTTTTTGTTATTATTTTTATGAATTTATGCAAATTAGAACATTTAAAGACATCTTTTTATAACTAACTGTTCATGAAATTCTGAGAATAACAATTTTAGTTTTCTTTAACTTTATTTTGTTTGCTGATTCTAACATTAAATTTTAGTTCATCTTTTTTTGACTCTATTTACCTTTTTATTATTGTTTTTATAGATTCATGCAAATTACAATATTTAAAAAATTATCATTTTGTAGTTTTTGTGAAATTCTGAAAATAACATTCTTGTTTTTTTTTAACTTTTAACTTTTTTTCTTAACTTTTTAATCTTTTTCCAAAATATTCATGTATTTTGGCATTATAGCAAATTTATGAAAATTACAATATTTAAAGACTTATCATTTTGTAACTAACTTTTCATGAAATTCTGTGAATAACAATTTTTTAAATCATTTTTACACTTAAAACTTCAGTTATTGATAATAACCATAATAACATGAAAGGCGCAAAATTTAAGACTAGGAAATAATTTAAAATAATTGGTAAATTATATTTGAAGCAAATTAATTTTCTAAATATTGTTAAAGTAATTATACACAGATGAAATTATGTTTTCATTTAGTTCTGCAGCACTTATGTTATCTTCTATGCTTATATTTATGTTATCACTTATGTTACGGTTATTTATTCTTCGAAATCTACAAGTATTTTTTTTTGTACTTTTCCACCATTTTGATTATTTTGTTATGATATTATTGATCGTTTATGTTATGAGGAAAGATATTTATATGAATAAATGATAAATAAATAAATTAAATAAAAGTTATTCTAGTGGGTATGTGTATAAAGGCATCGATCAGTACATGATTTTGTAAATAACTTTCTTCATTATAAAATTTCTTTTTTGTAGGTTTCTATTTTTTTAAATAAAAAGCATATGCTTTTACAAATGCAAGTTTTAACAATTTTTGTTTTTTTTACACAATTATTATTTACATTTATTTATTTACATGTCAATCTTCTTGTAACAATGTTTTATAAACAAACTGTTAATACAAATTGGTAAAATGTTTAAAATATGAGGATCATTCAACCAAATATTAACCAGCGACCATACTTTGACCTCATCAATTGGATTGTAATTTTACACATTGTTAGTTACTACTATGTCGAGACTTTGTATTTTTCAGATTTTTTCTCTACTAATTTTGCACAGGTCAGTCAAATTTTTGAGTAAAAAAACGACTCAAAATTTTATAGTGGTTACAGAAGGCTTAACATTGTATAAAATAAAAATGTATTCCTATGCGAATTAATCTCAGCTTTAAAAACATATATAAAAATGTGTTTTTAAGAGTCTTTCACAACTTTTTTTTTCATTAGAAAGAGCTGATTTTTTCACTGCATATTGAAAACAATTTTAGAGTGGGATTTCAAAATTGTGCAAAAGCTTTAAATGTTGTACAGGTATTTAAATTACAATTAATCTTTTAATTAGATGTGTTATAAATTTAATGAATAAATTTGTAAATTAATAGTTCGCCTTATACACAGAATATATTTTAGCATTCATGCTAAAATTTTCATTGTCAGACCCTGACCCACTCAATAAATTTAACAATTTTTATTTTTTATTTTTCAAAATGTATTTTAACAAAGAAAACATATTTTAACATGTATTTCTTTTGTTTGGTTCCATGACAATTATTTTGTCTGTTTTTAAAAATGTTAATATCTTGGAAAGGAACATTTTTTTCGAAAAAATTTCAAGGATGAAATTTGTTCAGTTTGAGATGCATTACATTATGTATACACATTTTCTTTTATCTGGGTAAAAAATGCGCTATTTTTTGTATCATTTTAAAAAACTTATATAAAAATTTTGTAGGCATCATCCATTTTTTTGTAAACTTTCAAACAAAATTGCATTTTTTTTTAATAACCTGAATCTGCATCAGGCAGACTAAAATAATGAAAATACTTTGTGTACTAGACAATTAATGTTATATAATGTCATATTATATTTTTATAAATAAAAACAACAGATTTTACAGAACAATTTTTTATTGGTCATAAAGAATTTTCTATTTTCTATTTGACTTAGTTATAGAACTCAATGTCTTCCAAAATGGATAAATAATCCAGCAAATTTTAACAACTTTTCTTTTTCGAAAAGTATTTTGAAAAAAATACACACGTATTTCTTTTGTTTGTTCCCACAACCAATATTATCGGTAGAACAAATTTTTTCCAAACAGTACGACACCGTGTCGTCATAAACCAGTTCAGACGAATTCAGGTTTTTCCGGCGCGTTTGGATAGGCGTTTTACCGCGTGCATGTTAAAAACGTTATAACTTTTTGTCAGTTATTCGAAATATCGAATAACTGACAACGAAATATCGAATAATATTTCGATGATTTATTATAAATATTTCATTAGAAACCGAACTTAGAGGATCCGTGTGATGAACATTTATAGAAAATGTTATGCGATAAAAAAAATTGTTTTGTGAGTGTAAAAATGTATTTAATTCACAACTGATATGGTGATATATGATGAATTTACAATTCTACAGAAGATGCCGTATATTCTGCAAGGACGTGAAAACTGAGGCGAAAAAGTTTTCCATAGGAAAAGAAACATCATGAACGAAACTTGGCCTTTTTCAAAAATATCATCAATTACAAGTGGTGTACGTATTAATAATTAAATAAATAACGATATTCATCAGATATTGACAAATAATGTAGGGTATAAGTACTTGTTTTGGCCATACCGATACTTTATTACGTTTTTTGTGCTTATAATTGTTTTTTACCTGTATTTAATTTTGATTTTTCAAAGCGTTGTATATTTTGTGTTAACGTCAATTCGTCTCCATTACAAAAAATACTGGAAAAAATGAAGAGTCGTCATCTGATTCACTTGACAAGATTTCAAGGAAAGTTTCAGGTATATTTTCAGGTTGTTCAGCTGACTGATTACATTCAGTGTTGCACGTTTCATTCTTAAAATCCTCTTCTGGAAATTTTGATGTACTAAAAGTCCAAAACAATCGATATTTTTAAAAATAACGATGGCCACAACTAGTGCCTTGAATAAGAATATTGCCCCATTTTTGGCTGTGATAATATTGCTACATGTTCATGTTTAAAGAATAATTAGAAGAAAACGAATAGCAAATCACTTCTAGGGAAATAACACCGAAAGTTCGTGGAGTAAGAAATAAGGATATAATTATGACCATACGCCATACGAGGACTTTCGATCGTTATACTATGTCGAAGCTTACTTTCAAAAAAATTTCAGTAAAAAAAATTAAAATGTATAGCAAAAGACGTTAAAGGGAAAAAACGTTAGTTAAATTCACATCGCATCTGCGTTTTAAAGAAATAAATACATTTTGTATGAAACAAAATTGTTATTTTCGTCAGACTATATTCTTAAATGATTAAACTCGTTTTAATAAATGCCTCAACCCAAACTTGTCTAGAGTTTTTTTTTACATTTATTTATGGTCGCATCAACAACTGAGGTCATTAGCGACCTTATACAAATCGTCGTATAAAGTAGAAAAAAAAAACAAAAAAAAAATAAAAATAAAGTATATATATAATCACACTGTCTGATATACAGTATTGGTTTGGTTCACATGTTCTATATAAATTCATACGTTCCGGTTAACTTGCAGAATTCTATAACTTGCTCCACGTTTTTGGCATTGATTAGACACTCATTGAAGGTAATCCAATTCTTCGTTGTATTTGGTGATGTCTTGGACAGTCGATTAGTATGTGTTCGATTGTCAGCCTGGAGTTAGATGTTTGGCAAACTGGGGCAGGGGAGTGTTTGAACAGGTGGCTGTGTGATGGATGGGTATGCCCAATTCGAAGTCTTGTGTACATTGATTTCTTCTAGTTTTAATGTCTGGTGTTTTTTCGTCTATACTGGCTCTGGTGTGAAGCTTTGAGTCCTTATTGTTTACCCACTTAGAGATCCATGTTTTTAAGATATTTCTTCGAATAGAATTTTTTAATTCACGTTTAGATATTTCGAGTTCATGTTCAAGATGTAATCCCTGTACAGCAGCTTTTTTTGAGGCTACATCAGCCAGATCGTTTTCCACGATACCCTGATGTGACGGTATCCATACACGAACTACCTCAATAGCTTCCACTTGGTATTTGTTTAGCTCAGTTTAGATTTCTTGGATTAATGAGTCCGTGCAGGCGGTATTTAAGAGGGCATCCAGAGTCGATTTTGAGTCAGTGAATATTACTGCTGGCGTAACTTCTACTTCTTAAAGAAACCATTCTTTAAGTAGTAGTATTGCCTGAAGGATTGCTTGCGCTTCACATGAGTAGTATCGATATTTCGTTAGGTAGTCGAGAATCATCTGTTGATCATCGAAGATACCTGCACAGTCCCATTTGTTATCAAGGATTGAGCCGTCTGTAAATATTTAGGTATGTTTGAGATACTTGTTTTGAATAATTTTGTTATATAAGTCCTGATATGTTTTCTTGGAGGTGTTTGCCTTGCCGAGTATTAGGTCAAACAGATCGAAATCAACTGCCACCGCCGGTGATGCCCATGGTGGAAATGGGTTCATTTTGCGTGAGCGAATTTGTGGGGTTTCGATATTGAGCAACTTTGAGTGATGGATAGCTCGGGTCCATATTGGTCTACGTATGTGGGGCCTATTTTCGAATTTCTCTAATTGCTATTTATCGTAAAAGCATGGCCTAAACTGGTGACATGACAATCATTCTTCTTTTTTTACATTTTTCAGTTTTTTCTCGACAAATATCTAGATTTTAAAGTTAAGAATTAAAAATAATATTGTACTCAGGTATCAAATATACAGGGAGGTTCCGGTGAAACTGGACAGTCCACAACGCTAGGCGACATATGATTGGCAGCGGCCATTGGCTAACCCACCAGGTTGGCCAATTCTTCGCGCCCTGTCCAGTTTCACCGGGATATCCCTGTATAAATTCAAACCCGTTCTATGAATTTTCATTCTAATCACGAGCATTTGAAAATGGGAAAATGCTTAAGGAGGTTGGAACAAACCAATTGAGTCAAATGACAGTATAGAAAAATTTTCTTCAACCTTTCAAAATGTGTATTGTACATAATTTTATTCCTTAGATGCTCCTGATTCATAATACGTATGACAAAAGTTAAAAATGACTGATTTCATATGGTTATTAGCGAAAACCCATTTTCTGTAATAGCCCCTCGAAAAGTAAGCTTTTTCGGGGCTGTTTAGCGGGGCTAAAGTTCTCGTTTTCCGAACGCCGTGCGTAAAGTAAACACTTTACCCGCGGCCTTTTAATTTATGCACGCCCAAAGGCTACACAGGCGTCTATAGTTAGCGCGGTTGGGAAGTATAAATAAATGTATGCTATTTTATTTGTCAAGTGAAATATTTTTTACAGGTATACACTACTTTATTTTCAAGGAAAGAATTCGTACAAATTTATATTATGTTTGTTCGTGACCAGTGATAAAGCCGAAGATCTAGTACAAAAGAAAAATGTTTTTTGTTGACAAGTGATGACATTTATATAAATGCACGCTATGTTTTTATTGAGAAAAAACGAACGAAATTGTTATTGTATTAAATAAAAGTTTTTGTAACGCATGGATGAGAGGTACCAGTTTATGTATCGGCCGGCTGTGACGTAAAGTGGCGCTTTTCGTGAAGGTGTTGCATAGGTACTAGGTTTCTTCGCACCTTAACCCCGCTAAAAATCCGCGAACAAAATCAATGTTCTCGCAAAGAATAGAAGACATTTTATGCGTATATGTACCCCGTACACAAGAGTATTTTTTACGCAACTCGTGCGGACGATTACATCTTGTTCGAAAATTGACGCAGTTTATACACAGTATACTATTTTGTAATAACATCTTGCAACACTTTATATTATTTCAGTATAAAAACATTATCGATGCATACCATAAAATCGGTAGGATCAAGCCATGAGTTTTGATTTTTTTGAATTATTCATATTTTCTACAATTTTTATTCATTTCCCACAAATACTAACAATTGCGATTGAAACGTGATAACGTCGAGTATTTATGAGGTCTGCACCAGTGCTGTCAATTAATAATAATAATCGGACGAGTAAACAAACATTGTGTATTTGAAAGTAGCAAAAAGGTAACTTCTTTGGTTTCTTCAACAACATCGCAGAAAAAAAAATACTACCCGAGTTTGATTAATTCATCTCTGTAAAACAAATTGATGAACAAAGTTTAATATCGCGTGTGTAGCGTGGCGATTAATTTACCGACATTAATCAGTTACATATGGTCTTGGTTACTAGTTTTCGTCGAATTTTATTCGCTCTAATATGTAATGTATTTTTCGGTGAACGTGAGTTTTTTTCTTACAAAATATTCCCAGATGCTGAAGAACTACAGAAAATCGCCGTATCCGAATGATTATCTTTGATTTATAAAACTAAGAAGTTAGATAAATCATCCTCGTCTGTACCATATAAACACATACAAAAAGGGCTCATTTTCGAAAGTGTATATCTTTGCTTCTAGTTAGTTGATGTATCTAAAATTTATCTTAAAGATACTGTGAACTCTAGTTTGGAACATATATTTTATCCAACAAGAAATCTTGGATTTTAGCTAATGCTCCAACCTCCTTCATGGGGCCATAATTAGTGCATCTACCCTATTATTTAAGCCTCTCAGTCAATGTGTTTAATCGCCACCTAAAATCTGTAGTTGGATCATATCTTTTATTTAGAAGAAAAAAAAACATTTAAACATATTAAATTATAGCTCTAATCTATAAATACTTATTTTCCTACAGATTGCATCTGTAAGAAGAATAAAAATCGTTACGACTTCATTTAATCACACCTGACGAAGTGGCAGAATTGATCCACGGAATCGTAACCACGATCGTAAGATTTTATTTTAAGTAAAAATAAAAACAATTATTTAAGAATGGATGGAATTATACCAGAAATGGAGCAGATTATAAGTCAGCTCGAACGTGGAACTGTGGTGACAAAGTTCTTTCAACGTCGGAGACCCGAGAAGAAAACATTGCTTATACGTCGAGAAACGAGACAAATCGTTTGGTCGAGAAGTGCAACTGCAAGACCCTTTGATGGTTCCGGTACGTTTCCGCAAATTTACGTTTTCATCAATAAAGAAAAACGAGGAAATATTCATTTATGAAAGATTAACAATGATGGAAACCATTACTTATATTTTTTTTATGTAAATGAGTGAAAGCCGTTCTTAGAGATGCTTAAAACGTTCAATAAGTTCATTACGGTGGTCCCCAAAAGCCCTTTTTTCCCTAGTTGGCACCCCTTGAATATCTTCATTTTGAGGACAGGAACAATTCAGAATTTTCTCAGATTAAAAAAAATATATTTAGAAGGCCCACTAGGGTGGTCCTTAAAAGAGGTATTTTCGAATTTCTATCGTGCCGCCCCCCAGATCGGTTCAAAATAAATAAAAAACAATCCTCAATTTTTTTCCGATTTTTTATCCCACATTCAATCATCCCCCACGGGGGTTAATGTTTTCCATTTAAAATACATGGGATTTTTTGGTCTTCACAGTCAATATTTTATTGAGGGACTATCCGTCGATCGAAAAATCTGAACTTCACACCAATTATGCTATAAACATATTACTATGCGAAGAAAAATCAGCAAGCCCCTACCCTCATATTTTGTAATTGATTTTCGCTTCTGAAAAAAACGAGAGTTGAAGTTTTTGAATGGGGAATGCATTTCAAATGCATTTTTATATCTATAAAAGGATCTCAAACAATCAAAATTGAAATCGAACAAATTAAGGGGGCCGAATTTTCTAAATCGGGCAAAAACATTTAATTTAAAAAGCCGGCACGCTCAATTGTTGAGAGTGACAAAAGTTAAGAGGATACTAATTTTCAGCAAAAAATATTTTTAAACCTGTAAGTTATTCGACTTTAAAAATATCGATATCACGAAAAATCATATTACGAAAGTTGTTTTTCGTCGGTTATTCATTTTCCAAACAATTTTTTTTTCCAGTGCCGTAGTTGGACCCAATCAAGTAAAATCTTCGGTATTTCGGAGACCAGTCAGTAGTGTTTTTTTTTCTAATTTCTAAGCCATTTTTTAGTATTATAATTTGTTTCTTTTTTTAATTTCATGATAGATGAAAATACGATTAAATTTCTTTATACTTAATGGAAGTAATCGACGTGATCCGTCGCACACAGAACGAGTTATTTTTTTTCTAAACTAAACAATGAATAAGCTACGAAAAAACAACTTTCATAATATGATTGTGGGCGATATCGATATTTTTAAAGTCGAATAACTCCTAGATTTTAAATTTTTTTTTTCCTGAAAATTGGTATACATTTAAGTTTTGTAGCTCCCAACAATCAAGCGTGTCAGTTTTCAACATTAAATTATTCTGATTGATTTGGAAAATTGGAACCCCTTAATTTTTTAAATTTCGATTTCGACTGTATGGCATCCCTTTTTAAATATAAAAATGCACATAAAAAAATTACCGATTTTTTCCAGTGGTAATTTCATATAGCTAGAAAAGTCGTTGGACATCTGCCCTTATAATTCCGTGGAATTGCGTGAATCCTAGACATAATTTATAAACCTGAAAAAATTCTGAGGTGCTTTTTTTAGTTAAATGAACAAACGTAAGGGGTGCCAGGGATAATTTTGACGGAGGACCTCCCTAATGTCAAATATATGAGATTTTGATTTAATTTTGTGCCTTTACAGGCTGTGGAGCACCTCCTAAATATAATTTTTTAAATCTGAAAAAATTCTGAAGTTTTTTTTCGGTGGCATAAATAAACGTAAAGGGTGCCAGGGATACATTTTTTTTAGGACCACCCTAATATTCATATATATCGACTGCTAACGAAGAAAGCGGCGTAACCTCAGTTTATTTATTTTCTGTAATTATTTGCACCAACTTTGTTGCACAAAACTTTTTTCTATTGCATAATGTTATAGTTTTTTTTTTACTCAAAACTAAAAGATTGCGTTGAATATAAAAAATCGTGTAGGTGCTGTGAAATGGGCGCAAACTACAGTATATCGAAGATAAGGGCGTAACCCACATGTGTATTATGCTATGGCTAACGCTTTTATTATCGGTGAAGCACTTGTGTTTTATGGCACAGTAATTGTGGCGTACGCCATTTTCTTCACTTCGTTGTATTCTACACCTACACAGAAAACTTAGTTTTCTATTAAATTATGAGAATTAACATTTTATTTTGTAATCCGGTGCGGTGGTCTACTGGTTAGAGTATTGGCTTCTAGTTCAGAGAATCGGTAGGTCGCGGGTTCGAATCCCGCTGCCGTCGATTTTCGTCGAAAATATAAATACAGGCGCGATGAAGCAGTCATGAGACCCTCACAGTGGGGGTCACATGTATACAGCTGTAGTCCGTGTTTACGTTCTCGACGAAACGTGACGTAGCTCCGGTACCGGGAGGCGAACTCGAGACCGGCTATATCGGTATAGATCTTGATGCGGCCGCATGGGGGTATTAGGAGTCCGGCATAGGAGTCAATAACCAGGCGGTTACTGATTCGGACCAGACCCCCAGGGGGGACTGGTTACTGAGCCGGGCCGACCCTATAATAGGCGTAATGCCTGCGGACGGGGGAAAATGCAAAAAAAAAAAAAATAAAAACATTTTATTTTGTCCTTTTTTTTAAATCGATTGTTATAGTTGAAATACGAGAAGTGAAGGAGATCCGGATCGGAAAGAGTTCGAAAGATTTCGAAAAGTGGCCTGAAGATGCCAAAAGAATTGAAAACTTACGATGTTTCGTCGTTTATTATGGATCGGAATTCCGACTAAAAACTTTATCCATATCCGGTAGGACTTTAAATTTCGTTACTCATCAATTTTTTTGAAATGTTTTATCGAGATGTTTACATGTTTTTAACGCAATGATGAAATTTTTCAGCACTTAGTGAAAAAGAATGCGAATTGTGGGTGAAGGGTTTGCGACATTTAGTGCAAGACACGATAGACGCTCCGTATCCTTTGCAAGTTGAAAGATGGTTGAGAAAAGAATTTTATGCTATGGAGTCTGTAAGGGAAACGTAAGTATAAGAATAATCGAAATATCGAATAATCGAATAATCGAAATATCGAATAATCGAATAATCGAAATATCGAATAATCGAATAATCGAAATATCGAATAATCGAAATATCGAATAATCGATATATCGAATAATCGAAATATCGAATTTCCAGCATTTTCATACTTCTTTTTCATGTAAAAAGTTTATTTGCTTTTTTTGAGTATGACAAAATTACCTAAATCAATTTTCATTCTCTTTTTTTTTTTAGTGTAACACTGAAAGACGTTAAAACTTTTCTGCCCAAAGTGAATTGCAAAGTTTCTACGAACAAATTGCGAGAACTATTTCAAGAAGTCGACACGCGCAACAGAACCGAGTTAGGCTTCGACGACTTCGTTACTCTCTATCACAAATTAATGTCGGATTATACGGTACCTATTTTTGCAAAAGCCATGGCAAAATGAAGAACCAAATAATGTGTTTGAAATTTTGACAGAGTTTCGCAGATCGCAATACGCTGCTGAGCTATTCCGGAGATTCGAAAGGATTTGCATTGCACGAGTTTCAAAGTTTTCTTGTTAACGAACAAAACGATGTAACCGGTAATGATGCATCGGAAGTATCGTGTTTTATTCGCGACTACCTTCAAGATCCACAGCGCGATGTACAAGATCCGTATTTTTCGCTTTCCGAATTCGTCGACTTTCTTTTCTCGAAACAAAACGATATTTGGGATGACACTTATGATCAAGTATCGCAGGACATGAATCGTCCTTTGGCCCATTATTGGATCGCTTCATCACATAATACGTGAGTATGTTTTACCAAAACGATACTTCATTCTTGTACGAATTTCAATAGTTTTTCCAACATAATTATTTAACAAATTAACCCTCTCGTAAATCTATAACGAAACATGGTAATTTACATCCGATGCAAGCGAACATTGGTACACTGGGATTTTACGGTTCGCTGAATTCGAACTTAAAGTCAAAATCTTCAAGTTCAAAATGGTTGATATAAAATGGCGGACCTAAATTAAACTTTTGTAGTAAAAAATTGTCCTTCATCTTCTTTCGTCAATTAGGAATTCAAAATGAGGGAATCCATCTGGCGAATTACAGTACAAAAAGTTACTTGATTGAAGGATATGCGATAATCAGGGGTCTTTGAGATCGCTGATTAAGAATCTGAATACCAAAATTAAAAATTTCAAAATGGTGGATCTAAAACACGAAGAATTACTTGATTTCAATGAAACTCTGTACTGGGGGGGTCAAGGTCGCAAATTATGAATATGAGCTAAAAAATGAAGAAATACAAACCAGCGCACCGAATATAGTTTGCCCAAATGCAACATGTTATTTAATTTAAATAAAACCCGATACCCGGAGCTTATTATGTCCGTTTACTATGAGTTCAGATTCGTAATCTTCAACTTACAAAAAAAGTAGTGTGTACATTTGCGTGTACTCATGAAAATATTATGTGCTACATCTTAGCAGTTCAGAATCAGGATTTTATTTCACTAAAATTCACAGACGTGTTAACATCAGTTTGTGGTTCATTTACAGAAGGGCTTTTCGAGGACATTTGGTAAAAATTCACCTTTTTTCTCGAAGGGCCGTAACGCTTTTTGAGGACATTTGGTAAAAATTCACCTTTTTTCCCGTAGAGCCGTAATGCTTGTCGTGGACATTTTTCCGGAAAAAGCGTCACTAAAGATGTTTTCACATAAAAAGAACTGCCAAACACCGAGTTACGTCGAATTCAAGTAATTATTTGCATTTTGGTCACCCATGTTGGATCCGCCGTTTTGAATGTTTGAATTTTGAGCTTAATTGTAATCGGCAACCCCAAAACATCCTCGAGTACCAAATTAAGTAACTTTTCGCATTGAGGTCAGCTTTTATGGATCCGCCATTGAATATTAATGAATTTTGAGTTCGGATTCGTAATCATCGATCTCAAAAACTCCCGAGTACCGAATTCCAAGTAAATTGTATGTAAGGAAAATAATTGTATGCTTCAAGGGATTCAATGTAATAATAGATAACAAATTACTATAAGAAAAAAGATTCATCACAGAATCCCGTCTTTAATTAACTACAGCACGCTTAGTTTAGTTTCGTCATTATCTGAGATATCAATACGAAATTTAAAAATATTCTGGATGACACGGGAATTATCCATCATTTAAAAAAATAATACATATTTCGTTTACTCATCGGCGTAATGCTGGTTAATTAACTTAGCTGTAAACATCCGAAAATGATATTATATCTTAGGTATTAGAAAAAAATATTCCTTTAAACGATAAAGATATAAATTGCAGCTATTTAATGGGCGATCAGATAAGCAGCGAAAGTAGTTGTCAGGCGTACGTAAGAGCGCTGAGAACGGGTTGTCGATGTATAGAGTTGGATTGTTGGGACGGTCCGGATGGCATGCCTTTCATATTTCACGGACACACGCTCACGACGAAAATTAAATTTTTAGATGTTATTAAGACTATAAAGGAACACGCCTTCGCAACTTCCGAGTAAGTTTTTTTTTTAATATGAGACATTCTTTAACAGATCAGCCACATTTTTCCTCAATCAATATTTGTCATAATTACACCAGTATTTGAAAACTACTTCCTGCGATTTTTGTAAAAAATTTTAAAAGCATAAACAAACATGTGAGGTATCCTCGTTGTACAATTCATGGTCTGACTTTGACCTACTCCAATAGATTTCATAATTTTGTTTTCGAAATGTGGGAAAACCGCATTTTTCATCCCGTGATCCTAAGTCAATATTTCTGTGATTCGAACAGGAAGCGTGAAAAACGCGAAAACTCACATTTTCGTTATTCCATTTTTTTCGAGTGCCTATCTGGTGTATTTGTTTCCTAATAATAAAGAAAATCATCGATTTTTTTACGATTTGAACTACCAGAAATCTGGAGAAAAATGTGTAGGATGAAATTTTTTCAGTTTCAGATGAATTACACAATGTATACATTTTTTTTCTTTTTTGGTTTTTCTAAAGACTTGTTATATGGCGTTATATTTTTGTATAAGTTCTTTAAAGTTACGTAAAAAATGACGGATTTAAAAAATACTTTGATCTTTAACGTCATATAACAAAATTTTAGAAAACCCAAAAAGAAATTGTACACACTGTAACACGCTTAAAATTGAATAGATTCCATCTGTGATATTTTTCGGTAGGATTGTTCATTTCTAAGATATTAATGTTTAAAACAAGTAGATACGCTAAAAATTCGTTCTCTCGGAAATATTGGTGGTCGCAGGACTAAACAAAAAAAAAATACGAGACTTGTCTTTTTCAAAATAACTTAAAAAAAAATGCTCATGTGGGACAAACCATGACAATTTCAGCGAGAGTGCCTCATATATATCTATAGAAATAGAATAGTCGAACAGGATAATACAAGGTGAAATATTTCTATTTTCGATTGCAATTTTAACTTCTTATTAGAACTAAGAAATATTGATGTTTTCATAAAACAAGTCGAAACATAACGAAACGGAGGAAAGGAAACGGGATAAAATTGGCTGTACTGACATAGAATGTATTAAATGTAATACACATTTCTTCATTGAAAAGAAAAATTTGCGGATTACAAAAATCTACGTAATGCTTTAAAAAAACTTCTACAGATATCCAGTAATTCTGTCAATCGAGGACAATTGCACATTACCTCAACAGAGAAAAATGGCAGCAGCAATGCAAGATGTATTTGGCGATGCGTTGCTCACGCAACCGGTCGACAAAAATGAGACACGTCTGCCATCGCCTTACGCGATGAAACGGCGAATATTGTTGAAGCACAAAAAGCTTCCGGATGGCGTGGATGAAAGCACATTTGTTATCCACACAACCGACAGTAAGCAGGAAATGGATCTAAGAAATACCGTGAAGAACGGTATACTATATTTGGAAGATCCTGTTGAGAGAGAATGGAATCCACATTTCTTTGTTCTCACGCAGAGAAAACTATTTTATACCGATACGTTCTCGAGGGGAAACGAAACGGAGCACGACGAAGACGAGGATGGAACTATTCATCGCCCTTCTTCCGAGGTCAGCTACATTTTATTTATTTTAACAAACAAGTCGCATGATAGAGAAAAAACAATAACCAGAAATATTCTATATTTCACACAGTATGAAACCCCATCCCTTTCAACTTTTCTCATATTCCTTTTCGTATCATCGTGTTGTTATTGAAAAGAATGTCTCTGACTCTTAATAAATTTTTATTTAGGGCCGTTTTATTTCATTATAAAACAGATTTAGTTTACAATTAAATACATTCTAAATTCAATTAAAAACATGATTTCGATATAAACAATAGGGTCAATTTTTCCGTCACCAAACACAGTTTAATATGAAAATAGTACAAAAATTGATAAAAATTATATTAAGCTCCTTTTTTTCTAATTAAAAAAATGGACCAAAACCCTGCATTGAAAATTTAAAGCCCCAATCAATCTTTTATATTATAATAGTATATTATAACAACAGTAATAGGATTCGCGATTATTGACGAATTAAAATATACAAAACCATCTTTATTCTGTTATACGGAATTTTACGATTTTCTTCAATTTAAGTCCTCTTTTTATACGCCTAAAGAAAAGTTGCTTTTAACAGAGTTTAAATAAATGATTTGATTATAATTTAGGGTGTACCAAATGACGAGTTACATTTTGGCGAAAAGTGGTTTCACGGTAAACTCGGCAGAGGCCGAGAAGAAGCTGTAGAGTTGCTGCGCCGTTATTCGCATTTAGGGGACGGAACTTTTCTCGTTCGTCAGTGCGTTACGTTCGTCGGTGATTATTGCCTCTCGTTCTGGCGCAAAGGCAAAGTCAATCATTGTCGCATTAAATTGAAACAAGAAATGGGACAAACACAATTTTACCTGATCGACACCAATTGCTTCGACAGCTTGTACAGCTTGATCACGCATTATCGAAACCATCCTCTACGAAGTCAGGTAAACGTATTTATTTCTTCAGTAAATTTGCTTAAACTTAATTTCTCCTAATCTTTGCGTACAGCGGTATTAATATTAAATATGTGTACATTATGAATTATTTATTTATATAGTACGGGTTAAACCCAATTACAGGAAGGTGGTTAAAAACAACCTCCAAAGAGACAGGTGATCTAATAATCACATATATAGCGAACAACAAAGAAATTGAGAAAGAGAGAGGAGAGGGATGAGGAAGGGGGGGGGGGGAGGGGAGAATCTAGATGCGCTGGATTAGGGAACGGTTAATGACCGATACGACAAACACTTGAGTCGCGGAAGAGAGATGCTCCAAAAGTCGATCGTCTGAGCGTAGCGATTGCCCAGACCCGTAATCCTCGACGGCTACCTGTACTACACGTAATTGGGTCGACAAAGGGGGACTTCAATAATCGCAGTGCTTCCGGTGGCCCTGCCTGCCTCACATAGTCCGATTTCAGAGCAGATTTCTGGAGAACCAAGTTTATGGTTTAGTAACCATGCAGAAACACAATATTGGGGACAGCGCGGCGCGCCTCGGGAGAGTGCAAAACTAGAGTTGAGGCGATCGGTTGATAATTATGGTCGTGAGTATAGATTGGGCAGCTTAGATAAAACGACGCAAAGCGGAGAAATTTATGTGAAACCTTCACAAGGAGTATGCAGTGCAGATGCGAGCTCGGAGACCAGACAACCGACGCATATTCGTGTTGAGATCATACGAACACAGTGTAGAGTGCAAGAAGGGCACGCGGGTTGGCGAAATTACACGGAGAGAATTTGTTGGGTATAATCCCTATATAAATATGGGGCTGAATCTTAAACAGCATATCATTCAGTTAATATTCTGGTAGCCTGGAGAACGACCCCATACTGTTGAGGGAAAAAGAATTATGTACGCATTCAATGCAGTATGGCAATTCTGTCCATACACATTGGACTGGACGCGCCGTGGAATCTATTAACGTTCCATATACTATAGTTAAAGTTGCACACGTATGGCAATTTTACAAATACCTTCGTCCAATTAGATTATACTACTCGACCATACAATCCTACTGTTTTCCGCATATTGTAACCGTATAAACGCAGTAATCTTTATTCCGTATAATGATTTTTATATTCAATTATATATAGGTAAAGAGCGTATGGGATTATATTAGAAAACAGGAAAATCATAAAAGTTTGTGAATAATAACTATTTACAAATTTATTTCTGTATAAAGGAACATTTATTTATTATTATGACTGAGGAGGATTTCACTGCACTGCATAAACGTAGGATTTCACTGACAAGGGTTTCACTAAATGCATAAACGTAGAGCAACGCTGTAGGCCGAAACAGTGGGGAACACCTGGACGAACGCCCAAAAGAGTATGGGGATTCGCCACACCGTTGCTCTAGAGTATCCATTGTTATTGAACGTGACAGTCGCACGTATGGATAATCGCACTCAAAGCATAGAATGGTTCATCTAAATACCGATGGTTGGATATATTACCATCTACCTATATTGCAAATTTCAATGCCCTCTGGAGGACGTTGTCAAAGCACCATCAAAGCGTCGTTATAGGTGTACCGTCAGTACCGCGATTCACGTAAGAATCTACGGGGTTGTAAATCCCGACACTCGAAATTAGAGACGTTACCTTTGGTACACTACACGCCAACGTAATATTGTGCAGTTAATTTAATTAAAGGGTAAACACTGACTTGATTAACAGAATAAATTTTTAAACAAAATACAAACAATAACAAAACAGATATTAAGATTGATTCGTACTTAGTTAACTTAAGGTTAGTGACAAAATATAAATTTTATGTATTGCGGAGTGAAAGAAATATTCTAAGTATTTTGCAATCTGAACTAGAAGAGTCAGTTGCTGCCGATCTCTCGATGTTGGCGTCAAGTCTTAGACTGTCTTTCGTGATCGGTGATGAGAGCATCCTCCGAAAGTGGGGAGACGACGAAACTTTTCGTTGTTTGTAACGACGAATGTTATTGGTGAAAGAAGTTAAAGACACCGTAGACGGAATTTAATTTTCACCAATCACGAAATAGAGAGTATTGGTTGAAATTTCTGGGAAAAACCAATGACGAACAGAAGGCTTGACCATTGAAAAATTTTCCATCTTAATCTTTTTATAAGTGCATACTGGTACTTTGACGCAGTACGTGATTTTTTTTTTAAATCGATTCTATTGTCTAAAGGGTCTTAAAGAGAACTATAGAGAAAAAATGTAGAGGCTTAAAGCAGGGAAAGTCGCGCCTGCTTGCGAAATGTTAAATAGCCCTGCACATGGCCTGTTGAACGTGCGGTACGTCCAGCGAGCCCACGTGTAGGCTTATAGACCCTTTTTTATGGCCGTCAGGTCGGAGAGAGATGCTCTGGCCTGACGAACCGTTGTGGGACGATTCAAGTGCATGCGACGCACATAATTTTTTAATATTATGTATAACGTATCAGAGTTTTACAAATACTATCGATAGAGAATTAATGTATACGGCATTGCATGAGAGGGGCGGCATTGCATTGAGAGGGGCACAGAAATATCTAGAAACTAAAACGAGTAACGGCCCGATGAAGACGAGAGCCGATGAAATTGTTACCTGTATGTGTCCAAACAATGACACAGAGTTATCCATAGTAACACCTAGGTCGCGAACTGATGTGACCACCCGAAGGAGAAGAGCATCTATCTCGTACCGAACAATCAATCGGTCACTTGCTCGAGCAAAATGAAGAACGTGGCACTTAGCGACATTCAGATGCAACTCCTTACTCTCACACCGTGCCGCAGCGCCATTCGATTCGGATTGGGGTCCCTCAGTGTCGACGACTCATCGAATAACATTAAATATTTTCAAATCATCTACGAATAAAAGGACGGTTGAGTGTTGGATAACACCATCAATATTGTTAATGAAGATATTAAAAGAGGAATGGTCCTAAGTGCGTACCTTTAGGAACGCCAGATAACAACTTGAATGGCCTTGAGAACACGGTGTTAATTTTAACTAACTACGAGCGCTCTAGCAGATAGCTCTCAACCCAGTTCAGAAACACGCCTGAGACGCCGAGTCCGGTGAGCTTCAGGATGAGAATTCTGTGATTGACCCGATCGAAGAATTTTGAAAAGTTGGTATACGCTACATAGACCTGTGATTTTTTTGTTTAGGTCGGCAGTAACGAAATTAGTAAAAAAAAAAACGCAAGGTTTGTAACTGTGGATCTGGCTTGGCAGATACCGTGCTGCTCCTGAACTACTATGTTCGCAGATGCCAATAATAGCAAGCGCGTTATAATTGATTAAAATAGTTTCGCAATGGCACTGGACCGAGATAGGACGATAAGCGTAGACGTGAATTTGCGTCCCTGCCTTGAAAACCGGTATCATAAAACTTATTTTCCAAAAAGCAGGGAAAACGCTGCTTCCATTGAGCGAGAGAATATGATGAGAAGTGGCGTCGCGAGACAATTATGTAATTGTTAATGTATAACCATTACAAAACTTTACAAGAAAGCTGCGTAATGGGTATACATTGCATTTTTGTTTATTGTGACAATTATTGTCACAATTACAATATCATTTTTTATGTTTTTATTTTTTCTTTTATTCATGCTTCAGGAATTTTTAATAACACTTCAAGAACCCGTGCCGCAGCCGAGTAAACACGAGGAAAAAGAATGGTGGCATTCGGAATGCACAAGAACACTGGCCGAAGACATGTTGAAACGAGTTCCTTACGATGGTGCTTTTCTAGTCAGACCGAGTGAAAAGGAGCACAATTCATACGCAATCTCTTTTCGGCAAGTAACAATTTTTCATAATATTAAGAAATGAATTTTTTTTTTTCGATAATTTAATATAATTTATTTTATCGTTAATATGTAACAAATGAAACTTGAAAAGTTATGAAAATATGTGCTCGTTTTGCTTCCTCCTAGAGGAAGCTATGAAATCGTGAAATTTTTTTTTTTTCTAGATTTTAATGTCGATATACTTAAAATATACTGAAACGTCGAGAAATGCAGTTTATGGCCGGCGTCCGGATGTGTGTGGGCGTTTGGTGCGTTTGGTATTGAATTTGCCTGGATTCGGTTGAGAGATACAAAAGATATGAATATTTACTTTTTAAAAAAAATGTACGCTTCGTATATGCTGCCGCTGGCACAAGTATTGAGCGTCGAGCTGTCGAGCTGAAACATTGCATACGAGTCGAGTTACCACTAAGGTTGTTTGGCATCGAATTTCGCACAAAACGGCAGAGGGATTTAAAAGTTATGAAGACTTTATTATTTTTTACAAATGATTGTTACGATTTGTGCATCCTGCCGCTGGCACAAATTGCAAGCTGTTGAGCTGAAATTTTGCACACGCGTCCAGTTGCGACTAAGGTTGTTTTGTATTTTTTTTTTTTATAAAGAATTATTGATTTATATACGTTATATTTATATTCTGCTCCAGTGCTATAGAAAACAGCAATTAATTATAACTACCACATCTTATAGATACTCATTGATAAGTGTACTTATGTCCTACATTAATGAGTCGTGCAATAATCGATTGACTAGAGGATAAATTACGCAGCAACTGAGCGGGCACCAAATGAATTTGCACAATATATGTTTTAAAATAATGTTTGTTCAATAAACTTGTTAGTTAGAACTAAAGAACTTCATAACCATATAATATACGATAGTATATTTATTGCCAATACATGACAGGTTACAGTTTTATATATGGGGCAGAACACGTACAGTCGACCATTCCAATTTTTCATGTCAACAAAACGTCCTCACATTTCTTCAGGATGTTCTAGTCTAGTTGATGAAAAAACGTAAGGTTTTCATCAGATTTCTGTATTGCATATTCCAGCCATTGAAAATCGCTGAAAATAATAATTGTTTATTTTTTAACGTCAATACTACGGCTCGCAAAAAAAATCATAACAACAACAAATTTTGGATTTTTAGCGTACTTTCCAACAACATTTTTTGTAAAATTCTCCGATTTCATTTTATGCTATGTTTCAATTAAATAAAGTTGCTACTTTTTTCCCCTCCGAAACGGCATTTCCGATTTAGTTGACATTTTCACATCTGGTTCGTTGAAATGCCTAAAATCTTAGAAAAAATTTGAGGACGTTTTGTTGACATGAAAAATTGGGGTGGCCGACTTGACGTGTTTTGCCTCATACATAATTAATACAGTTTTATGGTTATTGGCTATTGGGTATTGACAATAGACCATCGACCGTGGTCTTTCAGCTCCTGATTTTTATACATTGTTTCGCCTTTTTAAAAAATTAATATAAGAATGAATCATTTATTATGTTAGTTTTTTTCCCTCAGTTGTCTTCATTATTTCATATTTGTATCTGTTGATATGTGGTATGAGTACGGTGTTTAAATGTGCGTGTACGATTGTGTTCAGGTTGAATGCATAGTGGTGTTAAATTTTCAATCTGGATGGTAGCGAATTTCTTAGTAAGTTGTTGGGTTCTCGTTCTTATAGACGTAATTCTAGTTTTTCGTAAAGGAGTGTATTTGTAGGGTTGTGCAGTGGGTTGTCTGAATGGTGTATACGTGTCAAGCGCCGGATGGCGCATGTTTCGGCTATTTCTATTTTTCTAGTTGCTGATTTTTTACAATTAATAAAGATCGGGCATCCATACTCGAGTAATGGTCTGCATATAGATTTGTACATTGTTGCTAGATGTTTTATGTGTATAATCCGGTCTTTGGATGTGATTCTCCTAAAATGTGAGGCTCTTCGAATGGTTTTATTTTTGCACTGTTGTAAAAGAAAGTTGAAGTTTAATTTATTATCAATATTTATGCCTAGGTATTTTACATGTGGGAAACTGATATTTCGACGTTGTGCAGCCCAAATTAATAGCCAACGTTAAATGAAGTCAAAATTAATAATAGTATATTGTGCAGTAAGGGCCGAACATTGGCTGCGACGAGTGTGCGGTTTGCTGCCACGAGCAATGTATGATACATGCGCAAACCAACTGCTTCGAAGTACCACTTTCGTTCCGCAAAACTACCACGAAAAGCATCGCTTTTCATGCACGAGTCACAAAAATAACTTTCCTCATAGATGTGGCTTTGTCAAAAATGAAAATTAATGAGGAAGCAATGTGCAAAGTTCTACTTTGCAATTTTTTTTTTTCAAGTATTGAAAAATATAAATATAACTGAATATAATCGATCTTTCTACTAGTCTTGGCATTTAGAGCCTTGGAATTCACGATTCAATTTGGTTCTAATATAAAATATAAATGTCTGTTTTTGGATCTTGCCAAATTTGCAGAGCGGAAAAGAAGATAAAGCATTGTAGAATCAAGTTGGAGGGTCGTCTTTATACAATCGGGACAGTGCAATTTGAGAGTCTCGTAGAATTAGTGAGTTACTACGAGCGACACCCGCTTTACAAGAAGATTAAGCTCTGTCATCCGGTAAACCAAGAAGTCGTGAGAAGGATGGGTTTGGTAATTACAGACTCACGGGAAATCTCCTTTTTTTTAGAAAACAGTTTTTACTGCGCAAAATTGATTGTGTTTTATATTGTTACATAGGAAGAGGGAGACGGAAGTGTATATGGAATTCCAGGTTACATGGACCCTACAGGCTTTGCTTCTAAGGTACGAGCTTGGTAGACTCCATTGCATTTTTATTATCAATTTTTCAATAAACTATTCACTCTAATTATTATTACTTTACGATGAAAGGAGAGATTCTTTTTTTTAACGCATCATCTTAAATTTGACATTTAACCACGCGCTGATATTTTTGATAGTTCACGTTTGACAAGTATGACGTGAAAAAAATCAAGCGACTTACGTTCTTACGATTTTCATGAAAATTGGTTCCCGAGACTTTTACGTCGGTGAACTCGAATATGACATTAAAATTTAGAAATAAAAAATGGTGGATCCAATGTGACAGATCAAAATTTAGAAAATCCGTCGAATTTTCATAATATGGGTTACCTTACCATTTTTGAGGTCGCTCAATCTGAATATGGCATAAAAATTTAGAAATACGAAATGGCGAACCCAATATGGCGTAGCGAAATTTAAGAACCAATTGGATTCATATAAAAATCGTTACTTTCAAGATTATGAGATCGCTAAATCCGAATATGACATCACAATTTTGAAATCCAATATGGTGAATCCGAATTTTGAAAAATTGTTGATTCTTTTACAAATTGGTAACGTTAAGTTTACGATGTCTCTGATCTCAACAATGATATCAGAACTGAAAAATTTGTATCGGGCGGATTCAATATAGCGGATCTAAACTTGGACAATTGTTGGATTCTTATAAAAATCGGTACCTCTAAGTTTCTGATGTCTCTAAATCCGAGTATGACATCAGAAATGAAAAACTCAAAATTGTGGTTTCAACATAGATGAACGAAATTTAGAAAAGTAGTTGAATTCTTATAAAAATAAATAGCTAAGTTTTTGAGGTCGCTGAATCCATATTGACTCCGCTATTTTGAATTTCAAAATCGGATTTCAAAATTGGATTTCGCGTCCTCTGAAACTTACGGATCCATAGAATATCAAGACTTTTAAATTATTTGATCAAGTATTTTGAAATTATGATGCTATATTTGTATTTAGCGATTATGGAAATCTTAATACTGAAATCACCAAAATTGAGATTTTTTTTTTCATGTATCGTTAATTTGTATTAATGCTAAGTTTTAAAAATTCCCAAATCTTTAAAATGAGGCTAAAAATTATTCGACAGTAAACAAAAAAAAAACAGGGAGAAATTTCGCGACTACAAATATTCTGCAAACAAAATCTACTTTTTAACTTTATTATAACTTTTTTCAAGGTGACCGTAAAAGCTATTTACGATTACAAAGCGAGAAGAGAAGATGAATTGACGCTAGTCAAGCACGCTATAATAACAAACGTAAATCGCCAAGACGGCGGCTGGTGGCGAGGAGATTATGGTGGCAAAAAGCAGCATTGGTTTCCCGCAAATTACGTTGAAGAAATCGATTATCAGGAGAATCAAAACGATGTACATCTTGTCAAATTTATTTATTTATTTATTTACTTACTTACTTACTTATTTATTTATTTATTTATTTATGGTGCTTAACAATGACACTGAAAGATTTCTTTTTGTCTAAAAAATATAGTCCTCGGATTCTCTGATGTTGGGGAATCTGCAAAAAGGATCTTTGGATGTAATGGGAGCTGTGGTGGAATTGACAGTCGGTGATAAACCAGGTTTAGACTGGGTTTTGAGAATACAAAACCCCAGTATGTGCTCCGTTTTCGAAGCCGCGACGCCGTCTCATGACATAGCGCTCGAGTGGATGGCAAAAATCAAAGAGACTGCTCAAAACGCTAGTGTTAGGGTATGTTTTTTAACTTCTCAAAGTAATATATCCTCACAAAAATGGGGAGCACGTTATAATAGCCGGTATAAAAATATCTGGCGAGAATATGTCCCCCGTTTACATGTCCGCATAAAACATCCGCTGCACAAATATCTGGCGACAAAATCTTCACGACAGAATATCCTACCCTAAAATAACCTTGTCTAAGATATCCGTAATGAAATGAGGATTCTGTTATAATATCTCGTGTAAAAATATCCAGTGACAAAAGATGGCCCCGAAAACCACATATCCGGCGACAAAATGTTCTACTTCAAAACATACTGGGCTGAAAATAGGGTATATGCGCAGAGAAATGGGGATCCTGTAATATTATCCCTCGACAAAATGATCATGCATTGAACTCCGCATTAAATATCTGCTGCAAAAATATCCTGCGACAAAAGTCTGCTGCGAAAATGCCCGCGTCCCTCTTACAATACTATTCAATTTTCATGTATTAGAACTGTTTCTCTATTTAATGGAAATTCCTTTCTAGGTTCGTATTAATGTTTCTGTTACTATTTTATTTACATATGACTTTTTTTCAAGATTTCTTTCGCATATAATTTCGCTTTCGGATATTTTGAAATTGAATATTGGTATTTTCTTGTAGATATCTTGTCGCACGATATTAGTTTTTAGATACTATGTCGTGAAGTTTTTGTCGCCGGGCATTTTGGCGCGCGGATATATATTCGCCGGATATTTTGTATTCCAACGTTTTGTCCGGACATCATGACAGCAGTGCATATACTAATTCTTATTCCCGTATAAATAAAGGATTCTTTTGTTCATTCATCGTAGGAAAATCAACACAAAGAAATGGAGAGAGCATGGAGAATAGCGAAAGAAATGTCGAATCTCATTGTTTATTGTCGTTCCGTTGCATTCAATACGGATAAAATAAAAAGCAAGGGTTTCGTGTTCCAAGAGATGAGCAGCTTTCCTGAGACTAAGGCTGAAAAACTCATATGTCAGCAGGAAAACGCATTTTTCCTTAAGTATCATCAGGTGAGTCGATATTGAAATTGTTTTTATTAGCCATGTGCGAATGTTAGAAATATCAAGTAATTCAAATACCTCGAATTCTTCGAATGTTTCGAATAATTAAAACAATTCAAATACTGTAAAAATTCGAATATTTCGAACAATTCAAATATTTCAAACAATTCGAATAACTTGAATATTTTGGCTTTAAAGCGAAGCGAAGCGCAGCGTCCATTTTGTTTCAAAATCGCATCAACTTTTGAAATTAAATTCATGAAATCATGAAAAATTAAAGGTATTCAAATACACGAATATTCGACTCAAATTTCGTATTCAATATTAATATTCGATTCAATTCGATTCCAACAATATTCGCATAATTATAGTTTTTATATATTAATTATTGAAGAGGGCGTTGATAAAATTAGATGTAAAAATATCGGATGTAGAAGATTACAAATGTTCTCCGGTGCGTTTGAATCCTCCGAAATAACATTTTTCGAACACATCGGAAACAAAAGATTGTAGCATTGTTGACCGTATTTACATTAAGGTGAAGGGCAACACGTGACAAAAAACTCAGTAGATAACACAAACTGTTCACCGGTCTTCTCAAAGATTGTTGATAATTCGGAAAAAAACAGAGAACAGGTAATTGCAGAATCGTCATGATAAGTAAACCGTTCCCTGTGTTTGTGTAAAAGATCAATCAGGTTTGAGAAACTGGCAAACAGTTTCTGTTACCGGCTGAATTGTTTTAACGCGGTTCACTTCACCTTAAATTGACTGTAATTGGCATTGGCGCAACTAATACAATATTTTGAAAACTACAAATGGAATAAAAATATATTTTTCAAGTTGTGAAATGGGTTTACAAAAATTGCTTGAAATTAATTTTTTTTTAATATTTGACGACGGTAGCATTTTTGGTGATTGTAACGAAATATCTTGTCGAAAAAATCTAGAAATTGGCGTAGACAGGTTTTTTATACCACAGCATAACATGCTAAGAGGACAAAGACATGTACAAAATACGAGAGTCGTGATCCTGTCGATTTGTCATGAGCTCTCCCATATGCATCACAAAAATGTACCGTGCTCACTTCTGACAGTAGAGAAAATACAAAAATGGAAGAAAAGTTTTCCGATGTAAATCATTTATATTTCCATTATCGCACAGATACAATTCAGCAGGGTATATCCAAAGGGTCAGCGTATCGATTCGTCGAATTACAATCCAGTTCCTATGTGGAATTCCGGTTGCCAGATGGTGGCCCTAAATTATCAGACCGGTGATAAGCCAATGCAGCTAAATCAGGCAAAATTTCGACAAAATGGAAACTGCGGTTATGTTCTCAAGCCGGAGTATATGTTCAGGGATGATTTCAGTCCGTACGACAGAAGTGGCCTGTATGACATCGATCCAATTAGAATAAGCTTGAGAATAATCGGCGCTCGACATCTTAGCAAGCCTGGCAGAGGCACAGCTAGCCCCTTCGTTGAGGTTGAAATCGTTGGCGCCGAATTCGACACCAGCACCAAATTAACTACAAAAACTATAAGTGAGTATGCAGTATGATATTGAGCTATTATTATGCATTCATTTATTTGAATATACCTACTTATCAATTTGAATAATCCGCATTATTCGAATAAATCAATGAATTTGATAATTTGCATCTTTCGAATAAACCGATGAATTCGATAATAAACATAATTTGAGCATTCGAAAAATTGAAGTAAAACAAATAATTTCAATAATCGAATAATCTGAATATTTCGATAAGTTGAATAATTCGCATAGTTTGATAAATCGAATAATTCGAATTATAGAAATTATTCGACAATCAAGAGACGCGGTAGCGTCTCGAGACAAGTATATTTACCATATTACTGACAACGAACGACTTTAACGACGACGATGACGAGAAGCGACAAGACTTTTATACTCGAACCAGCTTGATTTCGGTTACTTTCACAAACTTTTTTTCGTATTCTGTAAATATATAGTAAATAAATATATTTTTTAGGGTCATGCGTATTGTGTTTTTTTTTACGGTCCGTCGATTGCGATCAAAATCAAGTTTATAGGAATCCGCGTACCAAAGATATATTCTTTTTTTTTTCGCGATGCCAAAAGTGCAATTCAGTCTTCGTCGTCGTCGCACACGAATTTGTTTATTTCATTTCCGCTGCTTGCAACATTTAGCAAGCAGTCGTCGCTAGCAGCGTGCGTCTATATAGATTTACACTACTTTACCGACTGAACTGTGATGTATAAAGCTTTTTCAGTCGATGCAACTTGTCATTTTTGTTTATGTAAACTCTACCCATACGTTTTTATCGGTGTTAGTAATAATGATTTTTGATCGTAAATTGTTTGTCAATTTAAAATAACTATTATATAAAGGGTATATTTAAAAGTACTGATAAATACCATTTCACGATAAGTTGACAAATACCTAGTATGAAATCGACATGGAGACCTTGCAAAAAGTAAACAAATCCCACAAAAGCACCTATGGTGTAAAAAAACTTGAGACAAGTAAATTTACTTTCTCCCCTACTTTACAAAGAGTCGACAAATAACCAAGACCAAACGCTTTTCACATTTATTGTCAAGTACATGCGATTACTATTTTTCAAATGAACTCGAAAATGAATAATAATAGTGGCAATAAAGATTATGACATGATAACTCGAAACTGCATAAGTCAATTTATAAAAATGACTTGTCTGGCTGTTCTACTTGGCGAATTAACATATAAATTCGTATAGTAGCTAAATATACACAATTAACTTTTTCGTCGATTGCCAACACCAACAGTCGATATGTCCATGGCCGGACAAGTTATTTTTATAAATTGACTTATGCAGTTTTGAGTTATCGTATTATATTCTTCATTGCTACTATTATTATTTATTTTCGAGTGTACTTAAAAAATAGTAATCGAGTGTACTTGACAATAAATGTGAAAAGCGTTTGGTTTTGGTTATTTGTCAACTTTTTGCAAAGTAGGGGGGAAAGTAAAGGTACTTGTCTCAAGTCTTTTTACACCATAGGTGTTTTTGTGGGATTTGAATAACTCGATAATTCGAGTGATTCTGAATTCCTAACTGTCATTGATTTTTCTATTCCTTCATTCTTTATCAATAATTCAGTTTGGCATTATTGACTTAAAAAGGCATATATTTCGTGAGGTTAAATATATTCAATTTATTCCACAGCTGACAATGGTTTTAATCCAATATGGGACGAATCCTGTCAATTTGATATCGCGAATCCGGATTTTGCACTTTTGCGATTCGTCGTACAAGACGAAGACGTATTTGGAGACAACAACTTCATTGGTCAAGCCACTTACCCCGTAAGTTTTTGCGCAATAATAATCCAACGGAAATCATACGTTTTTTTTTGTAAATTCACTTTTTGTATGTCGATTGAATTTAGGTACGTTGTTTGAGAACTGGCTACAGAAGCGTGACACTCAAAAATCATTACAGCGAAGATCTCGAATTGGCTGCCCTTCTCGTTCACATCAGGATTGCTGTAATTACCGTAAGAGAAAACGAAGATTGTACCGCGAGATGATTAGATGTCGATTCGTCGACAGACTATTCTAACGCTACGTCCGTTGGCTGCGCCAATTTCGTGGCAAGTAAGCCAGACCCCATCTTCATTGGCCTGCTTGTTTGTTTTTTTATTCGGACGATAAATTGTTCTTGAAAAAGATTTCCGAAAGATATTTTCCGTAGATAATAGATACAGTTCTTAAAAGAGATAAAGCAATTTTACAAAAAAAAAAGAAAAAAAAAAAGATGAATTTCGAATTATTTGAAAACAGATTTAATGTCTTGTGCCAATTTTTAGAGATCGATAATTTTGAAAATAATTATTATTCGTAAATGGTAGTATTGTATATAGAAAACGCATGTTTAGAGCATCTTATTACTGTAGATTTTCGTGAAAGACTTTCGATTTCGATGAAACATGGTTCCTAACGGTGATTTTGAATTTGAAGTAAAAACTGATAAATTCAAAACTGGGGATTTAAAATAGTGGTTCAAAATGCAAAAAATAATTTAATTCCGATGTAAATCGGTACTCGAAAGTCTGAAGTCACTGACTATAAATCTATACTGGAAAATCAAATATTCAGAATGACGTAAGAAAATACAAAAATATGTTTGAATCGGATGAAAAAGGTTTTCGTGATTGCTAATTACGAATCTGAACTGAAATTCTGAAATTCATAATAGTCTACTGAAATGCAAACATTTATTTCATTCGTATGAAAGAATTAAAATGGCGTATCCAATATGATCGACCAAAATTTAAAAAGTTATTTGATCTGAATGTAACTCATAATTTGAGGACCTTTGAAGTCACTGATTAAGAATTTGTATTAAAAATTCAAATTTTACATTTAGTACCGAATTTCATCCAAATCAAGTAACTTTTTGTATTTTAATTCGTTATATTGAGTCCACAATTTTTAATTCCGAAATTTGAGTTTCTATTCGTAATCAGCGTTCTCAAAAATCCGTGACTACCGACTTCATTGATGTCAAATAACTTTTTGCATTCTTCTCCGCCATATTGACTTCATATTTTAAATTCGTGAAATTGGATTTCATATTTTAAAATGGCGAATTCCAAAACCCCGAGTACCGAAACGGGATGGTAGAAATATAGAAATCTTTTGTCCGACGATTAATTTATTAAGGTCTGCTGTATTGGATCTGTAATTTGGAACTCTAAATTGTTTTACTTCAATTCAGCGAATCTTAAGAATTCCTGGAACATATTTTTGTTTGATTCGAATTGTAAACTACAATGCACATTTATAGATTTACCAGCAGGTAGACCTCCTGATAACCACCATGCTTAAAAGGGTTAAACAGTTCTGCAAGAGCAAAAAGAGTTCGTTTGACTGAATAGTTGAATTTTCAATTACAGGATTCGAATGGAAATCATACAGTAAGAAATAACTCTGCAAGTTTCATGAGCGATGGAAATATGACACCACCAGGGCGAACAGACCTTTAAGAAAATGTTCGTTCGATGAGAATTGGTTCTTCGATTTAAAGAGAAAAAGAAAAAAGCATATCAGTCCTATAAATTATCAATGAGTCAATAAGGTAACGGCTGTAGTAGTCAGAGATTACTTAATTTAGGGGTACATGGAGTTCACTTAATGTAACGGATGAAAGTCAACTTTTCGTAGTACGACTTATCAATCTGTATGTTACATTAAACACTCGCCAATTAACGGGCGAGAAATCAAGGTCGACCACAGAGTTGAGATACGATGCACCATTTTTTTAAAACTGATAGTCATTTGCCGAAAGTTGCCGTTATTTTTGCTAAACTGTCGGTAATTTTCCAAAAATACCGAAATTATTGCAAAGCTGATCTTTGCTTTTTTTTGCTAATCTAACGGTTATTTCCTGCAGGTGCAATATTTTTTGCGAAAATGACCGTTGGTTTTGTAAATCTGGCGGCCGTTTTCCGAAAATAATACGTCTCGCATCTATATAGATCCGACGTCGTTTTTGCAAAATTGATCGTTATTCATGCAAAGCTGACGTTGAATTTCAAAATTTAAAAAAACAAAGGTCGTGTACTGTATACCTATGTACAGTACACGACCGCGTATTTTACATCTACATAATTCCAAACAACCGTGTAAGTTGGGAATCCACGACCGGGTATTATTCGAAATGACCTCTTATTAGGGGTATTCTACCTGTTAGATGAAGAAAGCCAGCATCCCTTCTATTTTTCTACCTGCACTCGAAAAATTCGGTGACATGAGTGCGGCAGAGAGGTAACGAGGGTGGAAGCTTGTTGCGATATAGAGGCAGGTAAACAGCTCCGCATCTCTCCCGTATTTAAGCATCGGACATTTCTGTCATTTTATCATAATGAAAGATATATTACACGCAACAACACCAAAATGCACCAATTTTTATTGCACCACAATTTTTTCCTCTCATTGGATTGCTTACTGTCCTTAGAAAAGAAAGTAATACGTAAGCGATATCATATGTTTCTTGAAAGATACCAAGAACATTGATTTTGACTGATAATAAACCTATAAATTTATGAATAAATTAATATAAAAAAGTATTGTTCACAAATTCGATGGAAAACTTTTTCCTTATGACGTCAGTTTACTGATTATTCCGAATATATATGATTCTTTTCCAGCACTTACTATTCGTTTTTTACTTTTTGATATTATTAGAAAAACTGTTAAAAGATCGCGAAGTTTATACAATTTTTAAAAATGACAATATTGTTAACTCGAATTAAAAAATCTGAAAACCCAGAGTCAACTGACATTTACAACTATTTTTTAAATATAAATAAACTTTTTATAATATGGAAAAATATTTAAAGATATAAAAACTGAAAACAAATTCACTGTCAGCGGTGGCTAGAACCTTTTCATATGGATCACAGGTTTTTGGGAACTTTCTGGTTTTTTTTAGTCGTTTTTTTATACTAGCAAAAAATCAACGTTAAATAAAAATGACCGAAAATCGCTAATTAAAGGATTTCATATGATTTTCATTAATTCTATGCTCGATATAATTTCTGGTTTCTCATTAAAAAATTATATTTTTGCAAAGAATAATAATAAAAATATATGCAAGATTTCAAGGTCAGTTTAAATTGTCCAAATGGTCAGAAAATGTGATTGTTAAGCTCGTCCCCGGATTATTCAGAACAATTAGTGAATCCTGGAAAAAAGTGCATATATCAGAAAAATTGGAGAATCCATGCAATAAGAAAGAAAAAAAAGTTTTTTACCATGTAAAAGATTCTTGAACAACGGTTTTTTTTCTAAATTTTTAGCGATTTTTTGACATTTTTATTTTTTAACATCGATATCTCTAAAATCAGCGTATATTATTATTATTATTATTATTATTATTATCATCATTATCATCATCATCATCATTGTATCATAATTCCACCATTAACATTGCTTTTGAAAGTAAGGGAAAATTGCCAACTCTGCTTGGAAGTAGCAATCGAGTATCACATAAACAGATTACTCGTGACAAAAAAAAGCTTCTGACAAGTTTTGTGAAGCAGAAAAATGATTAATACATAAATATAAAACGCCAATTTAGAAACGATATTGTCATGAATATCTCGTAAACGTCCTTCAAAAAACGGAATACATTTCACATTTAAATTGAGAATTCCGATTGAAAACTAGCTGGAGCTGCTAAATGTTTGGGGTATATTTTCGCATACTTGTTGTTATTTTGTTCGTTTGATAAAATTTCGTTTGGTAGACGTAGAAAGGTCACATTCAAAATTATAGTCTCGGAACTTCTAGATAATTTGGAACACTTATGGTCGACGTGTTCAATGATATATTGTTTATCGCTATCTATAAATCTTTTAAATTTCTTCAGTTTTTGTTCATCCAAATGATTCGTCCAGCATTCTTTTGCGAAGAACGGATGATGCCGATAGGGAAAGTCGTACTTTCTTCCAGCTCGCATCGCATCGATACGGAAGAGCAGTTCCAATTAAAGGGTATTTGTCGTCGAGGGTGACAAAATGTCGGTTCTTACGTGACATTATTTTACTGTATAAATTTTGAATCTCAGGTCGTTAAAATTGTACTAAAGGAAGAGGCAGTAGGGAGGTTCTTTTCCGAGCGGAAGGATTTCCAACTTACCTAGATGTGCCTAATTGGAGCTGGTTCCTGAGTTTCCAACTTACCCAGTCGCCTACTGTAGATGCGACGTCTTTTTGGCAAAACTAACTGTCATTTTTGCAAAACTGGCAGTCAATTTTATAAAATGACTTGAATAATGTGTGTATTACAATAAAAATAAATTCAAAATACATTTCTGTTCACATAAAAATATATAATTACTATAATTATTTGACAGCGATACAATCATTATAATCTTCTTCAAAAATCTTGTTCTTTTTACTAATTATTCTAAAGATTTTATCATTTGATATGAAAAATATTTGAGACCTGTTATTATTCGAATATAGCAGATCTCTGGCTGACAATATATTTTCCACAGATTCGAATAATGCCTGAAGTGCGAATTACGTGGCAAGAACGCTACAATTTGGCATCTATTCCAATATAAACATTCGAACTATCTTTAAAGTACCACAAATAAAAATGCAAAAATTCATAGATTTTCCGCAGCTAATGCATAGATAATAATGTCATGTGACACAAACTACAATAGCGATTCGATATTCGTTAAAGTAATTTTATGAATACGAAGATAATTACTGGAACTTTCCAATAAGAGAAGAGAGCAGAAAAATATGTAATTAAATTGCGATCGCTGTTCGACTATAATGTGTTATATAATATTGTGACTCCACCAGGTACTAAAACACAATTTATTATGTCAAAAGGTAAGAAATCAAGATGTGACGAACAAATGTAGAGAATGAAAAATATTTTATACAAAGTTATTGTCGTATGATTGTCTAGGTATGAAATATACAACTGTCAAGTGAATGTTGTATTTTTCTTCGCTCGTAAATTCCCAGTCGTCCAGCGGATAACGCGTATAAGAAAAAGAAATGTGCATAATTCGAGGGGCTGCCTACTCTCGACTTGGATGTACCAATAATTCCAGTGAGATCCTTCATTTCATGCGATTTAAAGACTGAAATTACAGATTTTGGACAGCTATGATTTGACACAATTTCAATGAATTCACCATGATTCCTTATTTTTCACCAGATTTCATATCTTGACATATCTTGGGAAATCACACGTAATCCTAAAAAATGTAAGAATTATAGAACTATAGAACTATAGAATTATAGAAATTTGAAGAAAATCTTGAGAAATCCTAGAAATTAAAAAAAAACTTTTTAAAAACCCAACAAATCATGAATAAGCCTAGAAATCTAGTCATTCTAAAAAAATTTTCAGACGTACTAGGGAAGCTGAGAAGTCTTAGAAATCTTCAGAAACCCACGAAATTTGGAGAAATCCTAGATATTTCTAAGAATTTTAGAAATCTGAATAAAACCTAGAAATTTCCAGCAATTTTACAAATCATGAGAAAACTTGAGGAATCCTAGAAATATTGATAAGTCTTTAAAATCTTTTAAAAAACCCAGGAATCTAAAAAAATCGTAGAAATCTTAAGAGATTCGAAAATCCTTAGGAAATCTTAAGAATCTTGAGAAAACTTAGAAATTTTAAGTATCCCCAGAAATCTAAAAAAATCCTAGAAATATTGAGAAATGTTGGGAATCTTGAGGAATCTTAAACAGTCCTAGAGATCTTGAAAAATCCTAGAAATTATGGAAAATTCTAGAAACTTTGAGAAATCCTAAGAAAATGATAAAATCTTGAAAACCTTACAAATATTGAGACTCACGAAATGACGGTCACTGTTTACCAAAAGGCGGCCACCGAAATGACCGACATTTTAATGTGGAAAAGTGGATGAAAAAAAATTACAATTCTTCGTGACGAAGACTGCAGACGACGCGAGTGATTTCAACTCATTTCACCCGATTTCGCGCGATTTCATTTACGACTTGCTACGAGGTGGTTTAATGAATACAAGAGTGGGTAGCCCCAAGGCATAATTTGTGAAAAGTACTCGGTCTATGCATTGACGAAATTAAAAAATTTTTGAACGACAGTAACAAATATCAATATTTTATAGAACATTCATTTTTTATTTTGAAAGTAGCCAAGAAAATAAAAGCAATTGATCTAAAATCAAAACTCGCCTGCAAAGTAGAACCTTACAAATTGCTTCCTCATTATTTAGTATCTTTGACAAAGGTTTTTTTTACAAATCTACCTCTATGAGGAAGTATGTTGATCAATTTTGGCATCTTTGCAGGCTTATTTAAGCTCTAAAGACATTTTTTAAATAAATGCAACATGTCGCAGAATTAGAACCGTTCGATCAATTTGCGTAAAGTTTTTACTCAAACCTTGTTCTATGATAATCCATATATGAGCCAAGTTTAGACCCGGTATCTCGGAACTTGCGCAAGTTAGTGCCCAAAAGACATTTTTTTTTAAATAAAAAATGTTATAAAATTTGAACCTCTCGATCGATTCTCGGCAAATTAGAATTAGAACTTTGTCGTATCATACCCCAGAAGTGAAACAAGTTTAAGCCCGATACCTCACAAGTTGCGCGTGGTAATGCGCGAGATATTTGAAAAAAAAAAAAAAATGTTATAAATTTTGAACCGCTCGACCGATTCACGTTTAAATTTGTACGCAAACCTTGTTCTGAGACCAATCCACATATGTACCAAAGTTAATTTAAATCTGCTGAAAAATAAAAAGAAAATTTCGCGACATTAATGTTTTGGTTTTTTTTGGAGCAGAATCAAAAATTACACATACAACAACCGTTCCTTGTACCAAATTCATCTTTGATAATCAATAATCATTAAATCCTGTCGAAAATTGCAGGCGGATATCTCAGAGTTTACATGAGTTGACGTGTTTGCAGACATTTTGAAAAAAAATAGAAAGTGCAATAAAATTTTTGGAACAGATCGTGATTTGTGGCAAACGATTTTCAAAATGCTCAAAATGCTGTAAAATTTGAATTTTTCAACCGATTCGAGCCAACCACAATCCCAAACTTTGTATGACACCCCACTTGCATGCCAAATGTGAAGAAGATACATCTAAAATTATTTCAGTTATCGTGCTTACAAGGAAATCTGCGCACACACACACACACGTATACAGATATTTATTCTAAACCATTCTTCTCGACGTTTTGGACCTGAGTGCCTTGATATAAAAATCTCGGAAATTTGTTTTTTTTTTTCACGAAAACAAAGCTTCCTCTATATGTGGAAGCAAAAGCATGAAACTAATTAACAAATAATTCAACGTGCCTTATTTTAAGATAATTGTGGGAAAATATTATGAAAAAAGAAGTTACTAATGAAGGTCATACATTTATAACTTATTTAATTTTTCGGCTACAAATAACGGGTCAATTTATAACAAAAAAACCTTTTTTGCTTGTCGTTAGATATAGGCTTTTGATGATTTCAACAGATATTGCTTTGCGTCTTTGTCTTTTTTAAAACATTTGTAACGGCCCCTTCATTGCAAACTGCAAGAACTACATTAAAATACTCAGAAGCTCAACTCAAAGCTGCGTCAACATTATTCCACGCCTAGAGACGACCGCCGCGCCGTATTCAAACCCACGACGGACGTCTTATCGCTGGCGTATTGTTACAATAAAGCCCAAGATAATGGGACCAAATATCCCTCTAAGAGCACGTCTATTCCAACTTTCGATCCATGCACTGTGTAAACATTCGCTTCTCAACTCATTTATTCTATCTATCTATCTATCCTGACAACAATCTATCTATCCGGTCGACTATCCTGACCGTCACACAATTATTATATTACTCTACGAGAGCGAGTGCTCACTCACGACATATCTCTCTGTGTGTTATATAAATATTTCGCCGCTGCCGCCGCCGATATGGTCAAGAATAGAGATTGGCCGGGGTTAAATGACACATCCAAGCTTGAATTTTTCTAAGTCCCTCAAGGGACCCTTGGACCTGAGTCTTTCTAACTCCCATACGTAAGTCTGGTCGGGGTGAAATGACCCCACTATGGCTGCTGTCAAATGACATACGTGCGACCGCGGTCAATTGAAACAACATGTCGATGATCGGCATACTACGAAAGGACTTAATATCTACAACATAATAAAGAGTGGTGATCCGGTGCGGTGGTCTAGTGTTTAGTGTACTGGCCTCTAGTCCAGAGCATCGGTAGGTCGCGGGTTCGAATCCCGGTGCCGTCGATTTTCGTCGAAAATATCAATTCGGGCGCGATGAAGCTCCAGATGTATACATGAGACCCAACACAGGTATTTCTACCTGTGGGGGTCACATGTATACAGCTGTAGTCCGTGTTTACGTTCTTGACGAAACGTGACGTAGCTCCGGTACCGGGAGGCGAACTCGAGACCGGCTATATCGGCATAGGTTTTCCGCAGTTTTCCTATGCCCATAGCAGAAATGCTGTGGCGAATGCGATATAGAGGGGGAAGTCGGATGCGACCGCATGGGGGCCTGGTTACTGATCCGGACCAGACCTCCAGGGGGGGCTGGCTACTGACCCGGGCCGACCCTGTAATAGGCGTAATGCCTGCGCACGGGGGGAAATGCAACATAAAAAAAAAAATAAAAAAAAATAAAGGGTGGTGTGCTTCCAAAGGACCTTATAGGGAGACTTATAAAAATGAGTTCCTGAAGGGTCTAATAACGGGACTTAGAAAATTAGGGCCTCGGGATCTAATAATGGGACTCAGAACAATTACGTCCTGGGGATCTAACAGTGGGACTTATCAAAATTACGGTCGAACGTAGTCTCGTAGGAAGACTTAGAAAAATCAGGGCTTGAGGAAGGAGGGGGTTGACAGGATTTATATAATCAGGGTCGAATGTGTTCTTATAGGAGAACTTATCAAAATTAGGGGCGGGGGTCTCATCGAAAGATCTAGGAATATCAGGGCCTGGAGCGGCTACGGTCGATTTGGAAAAACCGCTAGGGTAAACATAATAACCTGCTAGGGTAAAGAAGCCAATGTCGGAACACCTACCAACGAATGAACAAAATGTTCTATTTTTAAATATATGCTACCTAATTTATCGGTGCAATAATTTCTTTGCTTTCATTTAATTGCGAAACCTCGTTCTGACATATTATTTTACCTTTTAGTGTTGAAAAGATTAAAAAGAAAAATTATAAATCAAGTGTTCCATAATTGGTCGATCCACTCTAGTAAATATATAAGGAAGGCATCTGAGCCATCACATCCTACCAGCATCGATAATGCGAGCGACTTGGCGTGATTAGACATCATATAAGATCTTTATGCCTTGCTACCACGAAGTTTCTACGAAACGGATTGCGAAGTAAGACAATTTTTTGAAAATGTTATAATTTAAAAAAAAAATCTTTCATACAAACTTTGTTGTGATTATCTGATTACCCGAGACATTTTAATTACTGTGGCACAAAAATATGGAAAAAATGACACCATTCAAAGTTTCTATGTGTAAGCAAACATTAAGCAAATAAATAAATTAGAGAACAGCTAACTTTTTAATCGAAATACAATCGGGTGATTCATACAATATAACATATTTAGTTGCGTTATAATTTAATTAGATTGTTATAAACAATTTATACAGCTTAATTTATATGTAATATCGTTTACGTGTTATAAAAACAGGACACACCGTATATTTTACCGTACAATTGAGTAAATTACACCTTTGTGAAGTAGACACGATTCATACTGTTTTTTTAAAAAGCTTTTAGCTTCTATTAGCTCGATTGCCCCAACCACGTCGATGTGTATCTTTGTACTCGTCCATCACGTCCGTTCGAGCACGAAGCTCGGGATCGTCGTTTTCAGTCAGATTCTCCTTTTCAATCGCTTCGAGATCTTCCGGATGATCAGCATTAGAATTCGTTGCGTCAAACAAGGATCTTCCGCCTACTTGATTACGTTGCGACGCATCTGGCCAACTAAACAAAAATATTATGGAAATATAATCAATGCGAATCTGGTCTATATTAATTTTTAAAAAATCATTCATTTATTTATATTTATATATAACGTTTAAAATTTCGTAAAAAAAAAATCAAACGATCGTAGAAATATAATCATCATGAATCCGACCGATATTAATAAAATTCATAATTTATATATATTTAAATACAACTCTTTAAATATTGAATGCTTTGTGGAATGACGAAAATGTCTTGAAATGTATCTGTTCGAATTAATGACAATGTTTTTTTCAACGGATCTCGGACTGAAGACCGAAATGGCCACATAATCTGTAATAAAAAAAAATATATACTGTGAAGTACAACTATGCAAATTGCTTCCTCATTCTTTTAGTCTGTCGCCTAAACAGCTCCCCTATGACGAAATCCATTGATTAATTATGGCTTCATTATAGAGGAAGCTTTGTGTTTATTGAATTTTATTTGATGCAACTGAAACTTGTTGAAATAAAAATCATAGTCGAAATCAAAAACTTAATGCATCCTAACATTAGAAGCACTCCACTGATTACACCCATATACTGTACCTAGACTTTTTTTTTAAAGTATTGGGTGTTGTCACAAAAATTGAAACAATGACAAATCGAAAGTCGCTTTCAATGTGAATTACTGCACCAATTCACATGAAACGATGTACTAAATAACACTGAATAGTATTTCGGTTGTGTACAAAACTTGTGCTTGATGACTTAAGTTTTGCGAAAATTAGTGCAAGAACATCCATTTTTCAAAAAATTTAAAACCTGATCAAGTTGTAACTTCATTATCGACTTCGGCCAAATTCAGTACCAAACAACAAAAATGTAAATGTCTGAACACATTTTGTCGATGGGCTGCCTACTTTCGACTTGGATATACCAATGATTTCACTGAATTCAATGATTTCACTGATTCACTGATTTCACTGATTCACTGATTTCATGCGATTTCAAGAACGAAGTCATAGATTTCGCACAGCAATGATTTGACACAATTCCTTATTTTTCACCAGATTTTATATCTTGATATATCTTGAGAAATCGCACCTAATCCTAAAAAATGTAAGAAAATATATATATCTTAAGAATTTTTGAGAAACTCGGAATCTTGGGAAATCCTATAAATCGTCAGAAGTCGTAAACAATCCTGGGAAATATTAGAACTTTTAAGAAATCCTAGAAATTTGAAGAAAATCTTGAGGAATCCTAGAAAATTAAAAAAAATTTTTTTAAAAACCCAACAAATCATAAATAAGCCTAGAAATCTTTAGTAATTCTAGAAATCTTCAGACATACTAGGGATGTTGAGAAGTGTTAGAAATCTTCAGAACCCCACGAAATATTGAGAAGTCTTAGATAATTCCAAGAATTTTAGAAATCTTAATAAAACTTAGAAATTTCCAGCAATTTTACAAATCATGAGAAAGCTTGAGGAATCCTAGAAATTATGGAAAATCCTAGAAACTTTGAGAAATCCTAAGAAAGTTATAAAATCTTGAGAAACCTTACAAATATTGAGACATCGCGCAAAATCTCACGAAATGAAGGTCACTGTTCACTAAAAAGCACCGAAATGACCGGTGACCGTTTTAATGTGGTAAAGTGGATGAAAAAAATTACAATTCTTTGCGACGAGGACTGCAGACGATGCGAGTGATTTCAACGCATTTCACCCGATTTCGCGCGATTTCATTTGCGACTTGCTAGGAGATGGTTTAATGAATACAAGAGTGGATAGCCCCTCGCATTTTGTAAAAAATCACAACAATTAAAGCGTGGTAACTGCTTCATTTGTGTGCCAAATTTCATGTAAATTGCTCTAATGATTCTTGAATTGTAGGTGATTGAATTTTCGAATTTTTTACCCTGCACAGACACACACACGCACGCACACACACATGAAAATTTCGAAAAAAAAAAATGATTTCATAAACAAAGCTTCTTCTATACGTTAAACGGGTATCTCTTCGCGATATACGTGTCGCCGCGTAGGCCACGCCGCCCCGAATAACGGATCCTATTAAAACCGATTAAACAGAAAAAAATGCAATTGAAACCTTTTAAAAGCAATTAATTTTTAATCAGAATTTTGAGTGATCGTCTGATTCGCGCATTCGCTGTGCTTGAGCGCGACCGGTAGAGACAAATTTCAATAACCTATAATATATTATATATTCAAATAACCAATAATGCGATTATTATATTCTGCGGGTTCCAAAAAGTGGCGCGTTGATATTACCGGCCCAAAAAGTCTAACTAGAGGTATTGGGTCATGTATACAATGATAAAATCATTGATCACTTTTCCAGGATTCTGCTTAGCGAGTGTTTTTTGATTGGTCTCTTAATGTTACCCTCGTGAAAATATTTCTCTGACAATTTGCCTGAATAACTCTAACCGGACCGTTTCAGTGACAGAGATTTTTCAACACTTTATTCAAAGTTTCTCTGATATTTGCTGAAAATCTTTGCAATTTTCTCCGCACAAACTCCAGCAGTTACAATTTATCAGAGAAATTCAGAATGTTTTCTGAAAAATTGTAGAAAACTTTGATTTTATCGTATAAAGTATGTTCAGAGAAAATCCGAGTAGACTTTCTCAGAGAAAATATGAGTTGTTTTCTTTTTTTTCTCGGATAACGTGATTTCAGAGAATTTCAGAACAATTAGGAATATTTAGTTTCAGAAAAATTTTCAGAATTTTTCTAATGTTTTCAGAGAAATATTTTCATCAGGGTACTTTTTATAAACCATTTGATTGTAGGCTTGAAATTATATCAGAGCAACCACGTAAAGCCATCGGAAATGATTGTCACTGGCGGTGATAAATGTAAATACAAACTTACATGCCGAGATCTACCGGCAATTTATCTCTGACCATGGTGGGGGAACACCTTGCTCACACCCGATCTCACCGTTAGGGTGGCGCCACCAGAGATACCTGTTCAACGTATGAGGAAGCGAAATAAAAAAATATTTGGTACTTACTCTCCATCTTTGACTCTCTGCTCGTAAAATTCATCAACCGTGAGTACAGGAAGGCTAGGATATCCAGCTCCGTAAACCTGTTTTTGGACAGTATCTCGAGTGATAATAATTGGCTTCAATTTTGAGATCGGTGCTTTTGACTTATGAACATTGTCGCGACTTCGAGTCTCGTCCGGCGGCAAACTTTTCATATACTCGAGAACCTGCTTCTCTGCTTTCAAAGACTCAAGTTCTTCAATTGCTACGTTCACGTAACATTTGAGCCAAGTTATGTAGTAGTCACGTAATGTTTCTTCGTCGATAGTCGGATTGTTTTTGCTCTCCTTTAACACGGAGAATCGAGACTCCAATTCTTTTCTTTCGCGGTAACGTTGCAGCTTGTTTTCTCGAGTATTGACCTGAAATGCGCAATTCAACGACAATTAACGCTTTCGGTGTCGACGGAAAAGGAACGTATCGTTCCAAGTATGTGTTAGTAAAAAAAAAATGTTAAAAGAGATGAATGAAAATTTCAGTATAAAGCTTTTTGAGGTTGCTGAGTTCGAATATGAAATCATATTTCGAAAATAAAAAATGGCAAACTAAAAGCCAAGAAAGTATTTGGATTTAAATGAAAATTGTTTTAACGAGGTCTTTGAAATCGTTGCATTCGAGTTTTTTAAATCACATTTTAATATTTAATATGGCGGACCAAAATGCAAAATTTAATTGATTTGGATGAAAATCGGTACTTAGGGATTTCTGGACTTGATAAAATTGTAAAAATCCTTCACGCTTCGAAGAATTCCAATAGTGCCGCTGACCGCGCATTCTTTGAAGCGTAAAGAAGTTTTCCAATTTTATCAAGTTTGCCTACGCGACAGCATCAACTGCTGTTCTCGATATTTATCCTAACATATGATATTTCATATCATAATGTTACATACTGTAATAATTTTCTGTGTATATATATAATATTTGTAATAATTTGGTAATAACGTTTCTAATAATTTTGCAATAATTATTATTTTTTAAAATTCTATTTAATTATTAGGGCACGATATTAAGCAAACGATTGGACTAATTCTATAGAAGTCGTATAAACAAAACCAACTCAATTTCATTAGATGGGGGCATTAAAAGAAAACCAATTCTTACTCTTGTCACTATAGCAGTAAGTTTCATTATTAAAATTCAAAGTAGCTGCCCTAAATTTATTTTGTGAAGTCAGCAGATTGAAATAATTGAACGCTATTTAGGTGCGATGAAATCGAATTGAAATGAATTGATGATTGTTGAAGATGATTTATTTGAAATGAAATTGAAATAATTGAATGCTATTTATGTGGAATGAAATCGAATCAATGATTTAAGAATGTATTTATGAAATGGAAATAATGTGCTGATTTATTCATATTGTTGGATATTTAAATTGCCACAGACACGCACAAGCACACGCACACACATATCATCCATCGAGACATTTTTTCTAAACCACTTTTCTCGACGTTATGGACCATTCTATTTCTGGAATTTTACGAATGAAGATTTTACTTTATGTTTTCTTCTCATTAAGACGATGTGCTACACTTTTCCGTCGTTCTCACTCGCGACCTCGCGGCCACCAGTGATGTTGTCTCTCTCACCCTTGCGATGACTCAGTCGGTGTAGCACATCACCTTAAGACCATGAGAAACACTCGACTCAGGCACACAGAGATAAAAAAAACTGTAATTAACTTTTTCCATGAGTTTTAGACCGTATGTTAAAATAAAAGGTTTCGTCGAAAACGGATAGCATTTCGACTTTTGATGAAACTTTTGTTTTGATCCTATAAGCCAAAACCCGAAAAAAAAAGTTGATTACAGTTTTGATTACCGATTGAGGGATTTCACATGCTCTTAAAAAGTATCACGTCAAAATTCTTCCGCGTACTTTCATAAAAGTTTACGTTAAAAATGCAACTATCACAATCTTTGTAACTTTACAAAAACGTAGTGAATTGTCTCCAAATTGCACACGCATATTTCTTATTATTGATAATTTCAACATGTTACACATCTGCATACTTAAATATTAGTGTCGCGGAAAGACAAATACGTAATATTTGTAATTACAGATTTCCTGTAGGTAATAAGTTTGTAATATTTTTTTTTCTATTGTTTTTGGAGAAAAAACGAGAACGTGCCTATCAATTTTATTATCAAAACGACCTCAAATTTATTCAGGATGTTGGTCTGGTTGAAGAAAAAACGTAGGAATTTTTTCAGATTTTTTATTGCATATTCCAACTACTAAAAATTTCAGAAAAAAATCATTGTTTATTTTTTTACACTAATACTATGGCTCACACAAAAAAAATCATAAGAACATCAAATTTTGGATTTTCAGCGTACTTTCCAACAACATTTTTTGTCAAATTCTTCGATTTCATTTTAAGATATTTTTCAATTAAATAAAGGTGCCACTTCTTCCCCTCCGAAACGACATTTCCAATTAAGCTGTAATTTTCACGTTTTGTTCTTTGAAATATTCTGAATCTTAGAAAAAATTGTCGAGACAGGCGGCAATTTCGCCCCAGAGTTACAGCTCTTCGAACGCTGGAACATCATGGTAACGTTTTTTTTTCAACTAGACCAACATCTTGAAGAAATGTGAGGACGTTTTGGTGACATGAAAAATTGGGGTGGCCGACTTGATGTGTTTTGCCCCATATATTGACAAAGATTCATAAAAATCTATTCAACCGTTTTTGAGAATAACAGTTTGCCATTTTTTTGGCAAATTCAGCACGGCTGTGTCGGTAACAGTTTTACACACGGAGGATGAATACATGATCTTAAAAGCGCAATTTAAAAATAGTGTTAACTAGAATTTAAAAAATCACCATTTTCGTGATTGCCTCAGAATTAGAAGTTGGCCTGGTCACCGAATTGGTCACAACTTCTCCTGTTTCAGACTCTGGCAATTCATAGTCTATAATACCATAAGCTTTGGCTCGTTGTAGAAAATCAGTGAAGTAAATTTGTGAAACATTGACAAGATGCATTCTGTCATCCACATTACAGACTTTTGTTGCCAGTGTTCCAAGTATTACGGGCAGCATAAGATACTGTAGATTATCAGTGGGAACTTCATCCAGGCTTTCATTGTTGCTGAACATATCGACCATGGAAACCAATCTTGTAGCGTCTTCCATCAAACTCATAGCTCGCTTCACATCACACTATTTTTATAAGATTAATAATAATATTAATTTTAAAAAGTTGTCTTTGCAACATTTAAATAGACAAAATATCAGCATTAGAAAAAAAAATGGAAAATTCTCGATCTTTTTATGGTTATAAATAATTAAGCATAATAATAATAATAATAGTAAAATAATTAAATCTTTTACCATTATGATGATTAAAAACAAAAGTATTTCGGCAACATTTTAATACACAAATTAACGGCAGTAGAAAAATTAAAAAACTGTCGAATTTTTTAAGGTATTATAATTAAGCAGAATAATCATAACAATATTGAACAGATATCGACAATTAGTAGAAAAAAAGAGTTCGGAAATTGGATTTTTGAAAATTAATTTTAAATGAAAAATTAAGTAAATTAATTTAGGACGAAAGATGGTGTTTACAACGTACCTGAACCTTAAAACTGTTTGTGGCTTCTTTGGTCTCCAAGATACTCGTGAACAACGCAATTCCATCATTGAATATTTCCGATAAATTATTCGTATCATTTTTGTCACATTCCGTTGAAGTCTCGTTACTCTTTTCCGATATATTCAAGTTTTCCATATTCTAGCCTGTTTTTTTATTATCAAAAAGACGAAGCTTGCTCGAAATTGATTCAATGAATACCGGCGAACCGTAAAATTTCTCGGCAGACAGTCAGATTACCTTTCAGATAGGTTAAATTACCGTTATTTCACGGTCTGCTGCAAAATTTCTGGTTGTCACTCGGTTGGTACGCTAAATTAAAACTAAACTGTTTACCAGTTTTCTTAAAAATCGTTGATAAATCGGGGAAAAAACTGAGGACAATCAACTACGGAGTCGTCGTGTCAAATTGGCCTTTCTCTGTGTTTGTCTAAAAAAACGATCATCACCTCCGAGAAAACTAAAATCAATATTTTTTAATGTGTTTCACTTCACCTTAAGGTGATGTGACACATGTTCATCGGTATCGAAAACTGTAATCAAATCTACTCAGAGCCGGTTAATATTTCAGGCAAAAGGAAATTAGCTTTCACTTCGTCTATCTACGACGTAGTGAAACCTAATTTGCTTTTGTCTAGAATATTAAACATCTCTGAGTAGATTTGATTACAGTTATCGATACCGATTGCAGTTTCCCAGCTGTTTTCGAACATGTGTCACATCACTTTAAGGGCATGTGAAATACCGACTTTGCACCTCAAAAGTTCGGAAGTGCCGTTTTTGTCGAATTGCGAACGGATCGAAGCGAAAATTGAAATGCAGACGCCAGTAATGTGAATCTCGTGAATGAATTAGTCAGAATTTTCATTTTCGAAACAGTATAACAATAGCTTTGGAATGGCGTTGTTTAAAAAATTCCAGCTATCCCTCTCGCACTCACGTGTCACGTGGTACATGTTTCAGTTGCTCTTAAGGTGATGAGCTACACCGACTGAGTCATCGTAAGTGCGAGAGAGATGGCTGAATTTTTCCGACGCGTTGTTATTGGTTACGGTTGAATTTTCGAGTAAAAGATCAAATGGGAATGAGAACAACGCTTTACAGTTTTTGTTACCGACCGAGCAGTAGCACATCAGCTTAAGAAGATGTGAAATTACTCGATCGGTAACGAAAACCATAAACCGATTTTTTTCCGTCCCGATTGATCTTTTTAATAAAAGATGATAAAGTCGACATCCGTCTTACGATTGTGCATGTCGAGTTTCTCACTATCTATCCAAAAGATTAACGATGGCGGAAAAATTTGGGATCGTAAGATTAGATCTATCTCTCTCGCACTCGTTGAGGTTTCACATCATCTTAAGATGATATGCTACGTGTCGTCTGTCTCTCTTCCTGATTCCCATATGTGCGAGATAGATAGCTGTATCTTTCCGAAACGTTGTTCCCAGCCACGGTTAATTATTCGCATAAAATACGAGAACGGTTTACTGCATAATTCTAAGACGTAGTGAACCGTTCTCATCTTTTGTTCAAAAGATCAAATAGGAATGAGAACAATGCTTTACAGTTTTTGTTACCGACCGAGCAGTAACACATTACCTTAAAAGCTTCAGACGTGTTGATGAGTGAAGAGTAAGCTGCCACCGTGTAATTGATAGGAGCAGTGGCAATTTATTTTCTTCCGTTTGAAAGCGTTTAAAATATCATTTAAAATATACGATTACAGTTTTTAATATCGACTGGTTCTGTATTGAAAAATCCGATTACAAGATTTGATACTAACTGGGCCATTTGATACTAACAGATCCATATAAAAAAAACTTGGCACAACAAAATCTCTAAACGATAACCTGTACACCAAAGTATTTACTCCAAAATCTCAATTAGTGTTGTATCTACGCATAAATCTCCGATATTGTTTTTATAGTCGCTAATCACAATTCAAAATACAAAATTTGATATTTTGTAAAAAAAAAGAAACGCTGCAAATTATATTTTTGCACATCGCTTCCTCATCAGCTTTGCTTGATGGAAAGTACGCCCATGTCACTTTTGGCTTAAGAAGCTTTGTTTTGCGATTACTTTTATCAGAACTATGCAGCTGGTGTAAGAAAACATATCTGATAAGTTTCAATTTCACAATTCAACGTGTCTTTAAATTATGAAGTTGCTTAACTTTTTTTTACAGACTTTTAAGCAGAGAACTTTAGTTAGCAAATTTAAATCTAGTTGTGATGGAACATACAATTCTTCAAATATTCCAAGGATTCGTACGATGGTTTGCATGCAATTTGCGACAAAAGACAACAGTTCCCTCATGAAAGTAAGAGTTCTATCAAGAATTGAACCCAAAGCATTTTCGTTTATAAAATTGAGAGAGCTGCTCTAGCTCTCACAATTTTAGTATAGACATTTTTGAAAAAATTGAAAATCGCGTAAGATCTGAACGGCTGAACCGATTATGCCCAAATTCAATACCAACCATTGGTCTATAACAGTTCAACTTTGTACCAAATTTTAGCCCGATATCTTAAAAATTGTGCGAGCTAGAGCAGGGACAGACATTTTCGAAGAAATTCAAAACCTTGTGGAAACGAGAATTGCATGGATTTTGCCCAAATTCAATACCAATCCTCGTTCTGATAGTCCAACATCGTATCAATTTTTAGCCAGATATCTAAAAAATTGTGGGACCTAGAACGCGCAGACATTTTTCAAAAATTCAAAATCTTGTGGAAACAAAAGAACTGCATGGATTTTGCCAAAAATTTGATCGCGCGAGCATAATTGACCCCTCAGCAAGTGTGATTAATTTCAGCTTAATATCTCAAGACGTTCTCAAGTTATAAATGTTAAATGGCTGTCACACACACGCACGCACATTTTTTCTAAATGTGATTTCTCGACGTTTTGGAACATTTTGAACACGTTTACACAAAAATCTTGAAAAAAAAAATCACGAAAACAAAGCTTCTTGAGGAAGCAAAAGACTATAAACTGATAAAACATGTATGTGAATATAGGAAATAATATAAGATTTTATTAAAAATACTAGTTTTTAAAAAAAAACTTAAAAAAAAAATCGTCAGGTACTTTATAAAATGAGATAAATAAATATTTCCTCATGAGGGCCTTCATCTTGTAGGCAAAGGAGTTTCCGTTTGGTAAAACTGATCCCCTGTCCTGCACAGCAGCAGCAAAATATTTTTATCTATATATTAAAAATATAACATTTATTCAACAATTGTCTATTACAAATAATGTAGTTGTTATTTAGTTTGCTACTGTTTGATCTTGAGGAGGAAGATCAGCAGTTGCAACTTCGCTGGTCTCGGCGACTTCAGCAGTAGCAGTTTCAGTTGTAGCAGAAGGATCAGCTACAGCAGCAGTAGCTTCGGATGCTCTGTTAAATTCTTCCATTCTCTTGCTAACTAACGTGGACTGAACTTCTACATAAACTCCCATGATTCTGTGATTGGCATTAACATATTTCCCTGCGCAATTGTTCACACAGATTTCCTAAAAATAAATGACAGTAAGACCAATGTTTACTGTGGAATTTGAATTCACTAAAAAAGTTAAAGCAGTATTGAGGTTTTCCCAATTTCTTACATTTCAACATTTTTTTCTTTTTTGGGAAAGTTCTTGTCTCTGAAATTAAGAATCTAACACAGGAGGCAAGAACATGTTTAAAAAAATGTTACTATTGTACTTTAGTTTCTGGCAACTTAGATCATAATTTGTTGAATCAAAAAAATTTGTGATGTGAAAAAGACAAATTTAAAATGAAAATTGAGAAAAACCTCGATTTTTTAAAAAGATTATTCTTTAGGTTCTGTTTGTCTGAATCAGCATTTGATTATGAGGCTCATAAGAGCTACATCTGGGGCATTCGAGGTTAAATCAATAGGGTCGTGACCCTCATATGTTTTATTGTTTTTTCCCTCAAAGTATGTTGAAAGGCTGCACAAAAAAATGCTCGACAGAAAATTTCAGATTTTTTTGAAAATTCGTTTGGTCTTAATCAACAAAAATGTGAATTATTTAAAAACTATGTCACTGATTCTTTTGAAATTTTTAGAGTGAATTCTTTATTGAAAAACAAACATTTTAAGACTAGTCCAGAGATGGGAAAATAACTGGAACTGCTGTAAAAAAATTAAGATTTTGTTTTTGCAAAAAAAAAACTGATTTTTTTTTAATCTGTCGTACATTATAAATTAATACAAATACATTCACAGCAATAAATTCTAATTTTGTCAATGACTTTATGTGATGTAAAAAAATGATGTTATGTGTTTTTTTGTCGCAACAACAAGATAATAACAAATCACATAATTACAATATAATCAGAAAACACATAATTGCAAAATAAATTAAAGAATAGTCTTTATCACAAAATAACGATTATGGCAAATAATCATAACTAATGAAAAGAAAGTACAACTTCAAGTTTCACAGTACACATTATCAACAAAAGTTATTTTAAGTGCTTATTGCGTTTATTAATATTAGCTGTATTCTTTCTCAACAGAGTTTAAAATTCGCGACATTATGAAAAGAAAACGCATTACAAAAAAAACCTAGTTCACTGTTAAAAACTAGTGTATTAAAAAGAAGTGTGATTAACTGATTTAATTATGATACCTGAACCATTCATTTTAGGATACTTTGCCAGTGACTTTTTTTCCTTTTTATTTTTTTAACTTCTAAATTTTTTGATAATATAAAAATGTAGTAGACTGTATTTCTATTAAATTGCAAGATAATACAGATTTTCTGTGATTGTTTAAATTTCTACTTATTTTTTTATGGCAGTTCCTGATGCTCCCCATCTCCAGACTAGACTCAAAAATTTTGTTTTTCAATAAAGAATTTACTGTAAAGATTTCAACAGAATCGGTGACATAGTTTTTAAGTAATTCACTTTTTTGTTGATTGTGACCAAAGGAATTTTCAAAAAAATCTGAAATTTTCTGTCGAGCATTTTTTTGTGTCGCCTTTCAACATACTTTGAGGAAAAAAACAATAAAAAATATGAGGGTCACAACACTGTCAATTTGACCTGCAATGCCCCATACATATCTTCACAAAAAAAAACTTGGGAAAAGTTGTAATATTTTAATGAAATAAATTGTAATATTTTGTTCACTATTATTCTTAACATTTTTTACGTTCTATTAGTTTAGATTGGAATTTAGTTATATGCTGTTTAAGGGCTAAATACTACTTTTTCCAAAGAAATAAAAAAGAAAATTAAACATAAAAATTTGAGTCACGATTTCTTATATGATTATTCCTTAGGTTCTGCTAGTTTAGATTAATATTTGTTTATATGACCCTTAAGAGCAAAATATACCTTACTGCAACAAAAAAAAATTGTATCTCAAAAATTGGGAAATAGAATTTTTTAAAAATTTGTTACAGGTCCTTTAAGGGCTAAATACAAAGATACCGCAACTCTTCCTTTGGGAAAAATCCTTTGGGATAAAATAAAATTGAAAAACTTGAAAGTTGAGAAAAGTCATGATACCACTTAATATGAAAGATAAAAAATGAATTTTGGGGATTATACCTCTTCATTCGATAATTCTCGGTTAATCGTACTACCGGCACAACGTCGAAAGCACGTCTCGGAAATTTCATTGTAGAGCAGGAGGAAATCTTTGAACTAAAAAGAAAATGTTGTTTTCAACTTACAAGCAATTTGGAGGTTATGATATTTGCAAGTTCAACTTATTGAAAATATTTTGTTTTTTACGTTACGTATCGCCGTGAGATCCATCGTAATTTGTTATGCACTATAATTAAATCAATATCAATTAGTCGTCTTCTACTGCAAAACGTAATTTCGAATTAAATTAGTCTTTGGTTTACATAGTTCGACTATTTTGCCGGTCAACAGTTCCAGACTAGGGTCATCCGAAGTATTTTAAATAACGGCAGTGCTACTTTCCCCCACCACCTCGAAAATTCCGAAACCTATTTTCTCCCAAATAACTAGACAGAAGCTCGACAAAGTTAGCCATGCAACATTATTTTTTTTTAATTTAGTGTATACACTTCGATTGGTGGTCGTTTGGTAGTGTTTGGTAGTCTAATTTGATCGTTTGGTGGTTATTCGTTTAATTACAGTAATTAAAAGAAAAAATAAGGCCCAAAGTTAGCCAAACAATTTTTTTTTCTTCTAAATTAATTGAATTACGGCTCAATCGATGCAGAATCGTTTGGTGGCCACGAATATCATAATTAAAACGTTTGGTAGTCGCTCGTTTGGCTAATAAACGTAAAAAACTTAATTGGCGGTTTCCATGAGATCAACGCGCATCGGCGGCGCGCATGCGCCACGTGTCACTTCCGGTTATACCAATGCCCATCTGGGTTTCATGCACAAATCAATGCTTAATCGACGAGCTGTCATCTGTTATTTAATGTCATTGAAAATAATGATCGGTAAATTCATATCTTGAATCAAATAATTCTATAAGTATTAGTTAAATTATACACGGATAAGTATTAGTAGGATTCTATAAGTATTAGTTAAATTATACACGGAAACTAGAGAGATTATCGTTGTAAAACTAATAAATACCAGATGACAGCTCGTTGATTAAGCATTGGTTTGTGCATGAAACCCAGATGGGCATTGGTATGACCGGAAGTGACACGTGCCGCATGCGCGCCGCCGATGCGCGCTGATCTCATGGAAACCGCCAATTAAGTTTTTTACGTTTATTAGCCAAACGAGTGACTACCAAACGTTTTAATTATGATATTCGTGGCCACCAAACGATTCTGCATCGATTGAGCCGTAATTCAATTAATTTAGAGGAAAAAAAAATTGTTTGGCTAACTTTGGGCCTTATTTTTTCTTTTAATTACTGTAATTAAACGAATGACCACCAAACGATCAAATTAGACTACCAAACACTACCAAACGACCACCAATCGAAGGATGTATGCTAAATTTAAAAAAAATAATGTTGCATGGCTAACTTTGTCGAGCTCTAGACAGATTGGGCTAGAGATGTGCAATGACGGTCATTTTGCGTTTGCGACAATTGACACAAAAATTACCGTCCTGTGACCGTCATTTTCGTCATTTCAAATTCTTTGATGTACAATGACGGTAATTTTTGTTGAGCGTCAGAATTATGGTCAAACTACTATATAGTTGCACAATGACCGTCATTGACTTTTTTGTCACAAATATCGTCAGATTTTTTAAAGCGCAATGCCCAAATTTGAAGAATATAAATAATATTTATATTATTAGAGTTTAGTGGGTAGGGGAGGAGGAGGGTACGGGGTTTGGTAGGATTGGTTTTAGGTTGATTATTTAGTTGCAATAAATATACATTATCCAGTTTTTTATACCACCAACTCGTTTAACAATAATCAATTATGAAGGTTTAAACAATGTTACTTTTATTGAATTCAACGTACGTATACATTGTTTAATTTTTTTGTACTATGAACGACTTAAGAAATATGTTAAACAATTCGTAAGATTAATAAACTATGAATTGTGAACGGCGGTCATAACATGTTAAACATCTCTTACAATTAATAAACGTTATAAAAAAAATCACAGTCGTTTTTCTCAGCCTTTGAATGAAATTGTTAGAGATATTACTGATTATCACAGTCGCCTCGAGTAGTCTACGTTTCATTAAGATACTCTTCATCTTGATATTCGTCTTCAGTCACGCAATCTTCTTCCGACGGTTCAGAGTTTGACGACGTTTGAAACGCGTATCGAGTTTGACTCTTCGTTTGTCTTATTGCTCGACAATCTTTGAACAATCGCATGTTGTACGATATATATGCAATCATAGAAGCTCGTCGGACGGTAAGCCGATTTCTTTTCGAGTTATGGATCCAGCCGTGAGTACTAAAGAATCGCTCGGTTGCGGCTGATGTCGCCGGCAAATTCAAGATTTCCTGAGCCACCTTGGTGAGAGTAGTTTTATGGCATATGCCTTTCCACCATTTAGATGCTGAGGTCGAAGACGACGCCTGCTGTACGTATGTTTCTTTCCATAGTCCCTCGTCGGACGTGTAGTCTGCAAGTTCGGAAAGAACTTTATCAATGTCCAATCCGAACTTGACTGCTATCTCGTGGATCAGGACGGTACCGGAGACTTGATCTTCTTCGCTCAATTTTTTTCCTTTGAAAGCCGGATCCAAGATGTTCGCAGCCAAGTGAATAGCAGTTACTGCCATCGCGCGTCGAGAACGAACGGCATCGATTGCAACCGTCGATTCCTCAAAAGGAAGGGGTGGAAGCGGAGCGGTTTTTAGTTCCTTTTCGAAATGACGTTCAAGTTCCATGAAGGCTTCTGGAACGCAACTCAGCTTCGGCATATCCCCTTCCAACATCCTGATCCAGGAAGCCACCGGCTCTATGAGATACAGGATCTTTTGGGTTTGAATCCAGAACTCTTCATCCAGAAGCAAGGATTTCGTCAATCTATTCAAATATTTAGACGCAGATTGATCAATCGCGAGTGCTTGCAAATTATGCTTGTTCACGGAGATACTGTGCAAACACGTCACAATCGAGCCCCATCTCGTGATAACTGGCAATTTTAGCGTCGTTGTGATATTCTGAGGATGTTTTGCCTGAAGCACTGCGAACGTTGCGGAGAGAACGTGAGAGTGTTTAACTTCTTTTACCAAGGATTTGACATTCTTCGCGAGCCGATCAACCGCCGGAAGTTTCATTACGTCTTTTATAAGCAAATTCAGCGTATGGGCTGCACATCCATAGAAGACGAGGGTGTTCGACTCGTATTGCGTTTGAAGTATGCGCCATGCTGCCTTCATTACTGCTGCGTTGTCAGTACAAATCCCCAACACTTTCGATGCTCCGATTTCATCGATGACCTTCGTTAGTTCAGCTGCTATGTAAGCACTCGTTTCCGAATTGGTCCCCGTGGGTATAGACTTGAAAAAGATCGGCTCTGGCGTCGTCAAAACAATATTCACGATTCCCTCGTTGCGGATATTGGACCAGCCATCGCATTGTAGTCCGACGCAGCTGGCTGCCATAACTTTTTTGTCTACTTCAGACTTCACTTCTGTGTAAACCTCTTCGAGAAACTGTTCGGAGATCTGACGTCTTGTCGGTACTGCAAATGCCGGTCGCAAATATGTAAAAAATGCTTGCCAATGAGAATTTTGCGTCATGTTCAGAGGAGTGCCCGATGCGTATATTGCTTTCGCCAAAAGTTTCTGGGCATGACCTGTATCTTTCTTCGTCATGATATCGCAAAAGCTTCGAATCTTCACTGGACCGCTTGAAACCGTCTTTTGTTTTATAACCGATGAATTAACGCCGCTCGTCTCTCCTGTGAGTCCTGTGGCTATCTCGTTCTCTTTGTTTGATCCGGATTCGGTAGGGGCAGTTAAACTACTATCGACGTATTCGATGTCCATCTCGTCGATTTCGTCGGTTGCGGTACTGCTGCCGCTGGACTGCGAAGAGTCGCGATGTCGATGAGTGCGAGACTTCTTTACTCGTTTACGTTTCGTCGTTCTTTTTTGGTGCTTGATTTGGTCCTTGATTTCTAATGGACAACCTCGACAATCTTTAAGATGTTTCGCCATACGCGTGACGTGATGCGCGTAACATTGTGTACAAAATTTGCACCTGTACATGTGCATCTTTTGATGAGGCTGTTTCGCAATTTCCTTGAAGTTATTAGCCACGATCTTTTTGAGATGCATCCTCCCACCATAGGTATCGATTCGTTACAGAGTTGATTACATACGCAGAACGAATGTCGAAGAGCAGCGGTCACAGTTGATGGCAATGCTAAAACATAAAATAAATCGAATAATAGAAAACTATTTTTCTGCATCTAGTTAATGTAATTATTAACTCCATTTCAAAATAATTACCAATAAAAATACTTACTGAGCGAAAATGCAATCACATATGATACGCGACGCGATCGCGTACGATATCGATGAATAAGATGCGGAAATTGACGATGACAACTGACAACTCTACAACACATTTATAACGTCAAGTAAAAATATATTTCGCCCCAGTTTAAAATGCGTATCTTAATTCAATGTTTCGAAAAAAAGTTTTAATAAAAATACTCACCAAGTGAATGTGCGAACGTGCGAAAAAGTGGCGAGAACAGAGCCGGAATTACCGTTGACAACTCTGCAACAAAAATCGAAATGTCAAGTAAAAATGTATTCTCTTTTACTCTAAATTGTTTCATTTAATACAGCGCAAAAGAAATGCCTAACAAATGTATTCATCGAGTGAAAACGTTAACACGTGCTGCGAAAGCGTTCGGTAAGTAGCGAGCCGCAAAGCACACTTTAACCATATTATTTAAATGAAACTACAAAATAAATCAAATTGTAATAAAATATAATTTCTTTCGAAATTGATTAACTCAGTTAATCTCTTATTGTAACGATGTATAAAGATAAATCACTTACCGAATGTCATAACAACCGATGTTTTTCGATGTTTGTCCAGACTGTGCCGGTGCCGGTTAATCTCGGAAAATGGCGTGGATCATCGATGCGCTGACTTATGATTCGAAAATTAGTAAATGGTGGCGCTTTGGTCATACGGCGACATTTTTCCGTTCGTAACGTGACGGTCCCATGACCGTCACATGACCAAAAAATGACCGGTCATAATTTCGGCGTGCATCTCTAAGTCAAGCATAAAATGCAGATTAATTGTTAACGCAAAAATACTTTCAGTATTAAATTCGAAATACGACGGCCAGCGAAAACTAACGTAAAAAGAAAACTACATGTGTCTATTCGAAACGTGTGAGTTGTAAACAAAATGGAGAACAAGTACGAAAAGCGTGTTATAATCATCAGAACCTCCACCGAATAATTGAATTAAAAGTGAAACAGGCATGAAGTTACGTTGAATAAATCGTGATGCTAGTAAACTTTTGTCAAAAACGTCTAAAATCGTCTGTTCGCTGCAGCACCGTCAGCAACGATGGTTACGAAGTTACGAATTTAATCAGCGACTCGGACAAAGGATTTCTCGCTTATTCCTGCATCAAACCACCGATACACATTGATTTTACGTTTATTTGCCATGTACGAGTTAGTCGTGTGCTTATATGGCCCAGTGTAGGAGCACAAAAATCATCTGGATTTGAACTTTGCGTTAAATCTGACGACAAATCTTCCACCGAGTACAAAAAAGTTTCAGCAGGTTTTCTCAGTTCTACGCATTCTGGTATACTCTTCTACAGAAGAGACATTACCGAAAGCAACCTTGATGCGCATCCCAACTTTCTGCAGCGTTATATACAAATCTCAGATACTCGAGTCGTCGATAATACTCGAAACTTGCGTATATCTATTCTCAAAACTGAGAATTCCGTTCCTGCTATTGGATGCATTCAAGTTTGGGGCAGAGTCTCGCAATCCTGTAGTAATGAGACAATGCTTAATGTTCACAGTTTGTGGGTGAATAACAGAGTACAGCAACCAAAGGTTGAGGCCAAAAAGATTTTGACCAATTTTGAGAATGTTGCTGAGAATGATGGGTGGGTAAATCTTTTTTTTTTTTTCTTATATTTTAGGCATTCCGCACTATATTCTAATTACCCTGTTTCAAGTTGTCACAAAAAATGTTTATAATTTGTTTGAGAGTGGTGTAGTATTTGAAGAATATGTACAAATTATTTTAGATTTTTTAATCTTATTTTTCACCCAAAATTAAATACTGATTTTTTATTTAGGTTTTTTTTTTCTTTCTATTTTGAATGAATGTTTATTATTATCATTATTTACTATATTAGCAATTAATAAATTTACATATAAAAGTAGCAAACAATAATAATGATAATAGAGTATTTTGTTGCATTGTAGTATTTTTGTTTTTTTTCTTTTTTGCATGTATACCCTTTCAGGTTTTCACGTTCAACCCTTTCCACCCTTCCTCCTTCAGTCCGTACCCACATTTCGCTAAGCTAACTTAATTTGATTCCTCGCTGTATACACGAAAGAATCAATGTTACTTAAGTGGCAACACCAACGGCTCAGTAAAAATGCCTCCTGCTCATTGGATGATGCGCCAGACAATGCACAGCTAAGCGGTCACCCATCCAAGTAGTGGCAGCACGAAATGCTGCTTAACTCGGGAGACCGCAGAAGTCGCGCACCGACCGCAAAACCATCAGTGTCGGTTGCTGCATGTAGTATTTGCTTGATCCTGTTCTGCAGCCTTCAGGCACTTTGTCTATCCTTGTAGCTAACTGTGAAGATCAAAGTTTTGTGCATGGGTGTAAATTAGGAAAAATTAGGAATATTTAAAAATATTTGAAAAGTTATCGAATATTCGAAAAATTGCTAAATAAAAAAAATGGTCTATACGCCATGTCGTGGGTAGCCAATCCAATTTCATGGTGGAAAGTGGAGACTACTAGATTCCCTAATCTGTCGTTAATGGCAACGCGATATTTGCCTATACCGGCAAAGTCGGTCGAGAGCAAAAGATTGTGTTCTTCTGCCGGCGATATTATGATGGAAGCACGTATGAGATTGCTTCCCGAAAACGGCGAGCAGTTAATTTTCACGCCGAAATACCTGACTTTATGTCCATTGAATAAATCGTTAATGTTGTTTCTGAATATCGATTTTTTTTGCATATCCAAATTAATTATTTCATTTCTAGTTTTACTCGGATTACAATGATCGAATTTATCGAATATTCGATTCACAGTTCGAATATTCGAATTTACCGAATATTCGATTCGAAGTTCGAATATTCCATACAACCCGAATCGGGTATTCGATTCGAAGTTCGAATATTCCATACAACCCGATTCAATATTCGATTCGAAGTTCGAATATTCCATACAACCCGATTCAATATTCGATGTGAAGTTCGAATATTGAATTTCGAAAAAAAAAATTCGAAAACTGAATTAAAATTAATGTGAAGACATCACATTAATTTTAATTAATGTGAAGTTAATTAATCTTAATGCTATTTTATTTATTTATATTTTTAATACACTTTTCGTTTTATTTCACTGTGCATCAACGTTTACTATTGTACATATACTGTGTGTTACTGTCTTTGACACTATTACGCTTTGCCCACATTTTTTCGCTTTATTATAATTTTATATAATTGTCCATGTTCTTTGTATTTACCTCACTTTGTTACCTTTCTATCATTTTCATTATTCGTATACAATTATACATATATATAAATATATATTTTGTGTTTTAAATTTTAATTTTTTTTCCCAGAAATGTTTTCTAATTGACTGACTACCAACTTTCATTCCATATTTTGCTATTTTAGCGTTTCAGGAATGTCTCTTGACATATGATATATATATTTTTTATACAAGTGCATGTAAAGTTTGTACTTTCTCCTCCTTCGAGAGGGCAGAAAGTTAGTACTTTCCTCCCATGGGAATAAATGATATCGAAATTTTACCTTCCTTGTCTTATGTTCCGTTTTTTTCACCATTTTCTTATAAAAAACTGCCCTTCCAGAAGGACAGGGATATAACGTACTCTGCCATAAAAGATAAATAATTTAACCATGGGAATCAATTACTGTTTTTCAGAAAAATAAAACTTACTTTCAAAATTTACAACAACAAAAAAATGGTTTTGTTCTCTTCATTAATATTTGTTGCTGATAAAAACTGCTCTTGAGTCATATTTATTGTATAATTCTTTCATTCGAATTATCTCTGGTAATATCTGAACATTATTAGGTTTTTAAAAATATTTAGCCAGAAGTATCAATTTTTGTTAATGCGGAAAATAGCAAAATCCAATTTCAGTGTTCAATGGAAAAAAAATTGTTTGGATCTCTTCATTGTTTTTTTTTTACGGAAAATTCTCCGTTCATTTCTTTTGGTATAATTCTCTATTTGAATTATAAAGATATTGTCGTAAAAGATATTTAATACGAAACAATGTTTTCGGTTTTGTTTTGTTTAGAAAAATTATTATCAAAAATATCTGTAACGATTAATGATTCTATTGCTTATTAAGTACATGATTTCAATGTACTGAATTTTTTTGTATGTGGGGTGAATGTGAAGTCAGCAAAATAACAAACTTTTATTACGATCTATTTATAGAGAAGCTGCAGAGGAAGAGTTAAACGTACCGGAAAGCTTTTTGGACCCAATCACATGGAGTATAATGATACAACCAATTGTATTACCAAGTGGTGTTACGATCGATCAAAGCACATTGGAGAAACACGCTAAAACCGAAGCCACTTGGGGTAGAGCGTTGTCAGATCCGTTCACTGGAATACCATTTAACGATACACGAAGACCCATCGTTGCGTCGGCTCTGAAGGGCCAAATAGACAAATTCCTACTGGACAACAAGCACTCACCGGATGTAAAAAACCTGCCGCGATTATCGGGCTACAAGCAAGTTATCACTTCGTTGCGAAATCGTTCGGTGAAATTATCGGAAATTGCGCCAGAATTTAATACAGTGAAGAACATTACAAATTTACATCACACTAAATCGCATAGCGCCAAATTAACAGATCGAACTTTACCTCCTTCAACTGTGTCATCGACTCACGCTATGTACCCCAAAATTGCGGAGCAAGCACGAGTTCACAGATTGCCGGTAATTCCCATGTGTTCAAAGCGTTCCATCACCAAGAGATATTTAAAAATGCCCAAGATCAAAACCGCCGTGAGTTTGGCGATTAAAAAGGAAATCAATAGCAGTATTTTAGATGTACGGCTTGCTGTTGATGGTAGAGTAGAAAGTAATTTAGAACATAGTGTACAAACTGTTTTATCGAATCTTCAACGTTTTGACGAAAAGGATCGAACGATTACTCGCGAGTGCCTCAAGAATTGCACCTGTAGATCCCGAATTTTTTACAAACTGCCGTGCAACCACGTCGTCTGCAAGGACGTCTTAACATCCACAAAAAGCTCAAAATGTGCAATCTGCGATATAAGCTTTAGTTCGCGAGATCCTGAACGAGTTCATACATCTTCGAAAATTCATTGACAACTGTATGTGTCTAACTAAACTATTTTTTGTATATATTTAATCCTTTTAACAAAGTTTCGACTCGGTACAGACAGGTCATTAAAAAAATATTATAACATTACAAAGAAATAAGCTGATTGGAGGCAGAGAGTAAATCATAAGACAAACAGGGTAAAATCGCTTTTTAGAGGGGAGGAAAAAATCTGCAGAAAAATAAATTATAAAAGTTGTTTTCGGTAGCAATACGGTTTTATTACTTCCTAGGGATGCGATGGTTTATTTGTGCCCTGGGGAAGTAATGAAAACCGTACTATACACGTGTACTCGTTATTGCCAAAAAATTAACAATCCTTGCGTCCTTGTCGCAGTCATGAAATGTGATTTTTTTTTTTTTTTTGCTAATTCGAAAAAAACAGTATTCTACTCGGGATTAATAATATTCATCGTTTTTAAATTATGTTATTAATAATGTTACAGCAAATTGTTCATTTTTTTAAATCTGAAGCTACAAAAATAAAACATTTTTCGTCATTGAGAAGCGAAACAAAGTAAATTACTCAGTGGATTCGTAAAACATGATTTACCGAACGAAATGAACTGTCATTTAGCAAGATCGAATTAAAATTATAAATTATATTTAAAAAAAAATTGCATGAAAATATGTCTCGTGGATTCTTAGCGTACAATGAGTAATTTTTCTGTAAATTGTTATACATTTTTCAAACGTTACACAGCAAACCATAACATCGGTTTAACCCGTTTTTATATCAGTTTTCTTTTAAAAACTTGTACAATTTTCAAAATCTTTGAACTCGAATGACCTGCCTGTATCGCTGAAGCCTTCATAAATCTTCGGGTGTGAAAAAAGAAAAAAATACAATAGCAGTCACGCAGAGGAACATCTTTGTTAACAGTTATATAATAAAATCTGTATATTTCAACGCACATGAAACGTATATTTACACGAGATTTACATACTTGTTTCAGTCATGAAGTCCTGTCAATTTTAATACGATAACACAATATAATTTATCTGATATCAATATCATCACAAATTGTCGAAGAATTATCGTGAATTCACTGTGAAATTACGATAGCCAATAGGAATCTTATTTACAAAATGTTCTTTCGTCGATCTAGGAGGAAATAACGTCCTCTTCTTCTTCTTCTTCCTCTTGTTCGTTTCTCTGTTGACTGTCAACTTCAGGTGGCAAAACGGGCCACATAAACGAAGGAAAATCGAAGAGTGGCATTCCCAGGGGTGCCAATGGTGGAAGCGGTGCAAGCCTCGTCGAGTGGCTCTCCTCCAAGGAAATTTCGACGTTCGAATCGGGCGTCAAAGTTTCTAGACGTTCTTTGAGAAGTCGAACTTCGGTCTCCTTGGTTTCGAGCTTGCCTAGCAAGCTTCCAACTAACGATCTCAAGTGTTTGTTCACAGTGCGCAATTCCTCTATTACTGTACTCGTGTCTTTGGGATGCTTAAACGCGTTTTTGTCGTCCGACGATGTCATGAGATTTAGCAAACTATCTTGTTCCTCGATGGTCTTGTAGATCGCTAATTTTAAGTAACCCTCGGTTATTATGCTAGCCATGTCCTTCTGCAGACGCTCGGGGATCATTTTGTCAACGGTTATGCCTGGCTTCTTCTGAAGTGTCTGTTGGTACTCGTCAAGCTGAACTTGTTTCATACTGAACCATAAACGGATTAATTAGTTGAATGTGTTCAAACTATAATACACCACATTCGGGTGATTAAAAAAAGCGTTATATTTTTTTGTTCAACTAATTGGATGAGAAGTTACTTTGGTACAAAAATAGAATTTCACCAAAGTAGAGCTCTAAATAATAGAATAATATTTAGAGGTGACTCACGCAACTTGTAATTCCAATTTAAATTTAATCCAATTTAAACTTTTATAACTTCTTAATAACAACTGTAATGTGTAACTTTACACCATGTATCTATAGAAAATTTAAGGCTCTGCAAAAAAGGTCCCGTGCAACAAAATCTTAAATCTAACCATTTGAAAGTTATTAACTTTTAAAATTATATTTGTATAAAAATTTTACTGTTTTTCAACTATTACGGCAAAACTATTAGTTTTCCCACAATTCACTTTTTTTTTTTTTAGAGCATTCAATTCTCAACAAATAGATTTTTAGAATTTACCAATGTCATTGTTTGGAAATTGTAGGCTTATGAGCAAAAAAAGTATTACATACAAACTAAATGTCTTGTATATAATTTAGTAATCTAAAAAATGAAAAGAAATATGCGGACACGTTAATTATTATATTCTGATATTTATTTATAATTGACTAAACTTGTTACGCTTTTTTTGTCTACGAGTTTTCTTGTAATTAATTTTTTTCACAGGCCATCAATTTCCAATCTATGACATTGAAAAAAAGATTGAAAAAATTTAGTGGTAAAAACTAATAGTTTTGCCGTAGTAGTTGAAAAACGGCAAAATTTTATATAAATATAATTTTGAACGTTAGTAACTTTCAAATGGTTAGATTTAGGAATTTTTTGCAAAGGTCCTTTTTTGTAGTGTTAAAATTTGTATGGAGACATGCTGTTAAATTACTCATTGTGGTTGTTATTAAGGAGGTATAACTATGCAAAAACGTAGTTCCCACGTTATTTTTAATAGGAAATTACAAATTGCGTGTGTCACCGGTAAATATTATTATTTAGAGTTCTCCTTTGGTGAGTTTCCTTTTTTTTGCACCAAAGTAACTTCTCATTCAGTTAGTTGGGCAAAAAAACAACGTTTTTTTTTAATCACCCTATACCACATATAACGTGGACAGTTGACTATTTACCGGTAATCACATTTCACCGGCTAATTTTAAGATAAATTATATTATTTACCAATTTTATCGGCTAATTTACCGGATAATAATTTTATTTACTTTTTTTTGCTACCAATACACAAAACCAAACTTTCAATATAAGATCGAAATTTTTAGAACCTTTTAACTATCGCACCAATATTATAATTAGCTGATATACGGTTATTTTTACTTGAAATGCATCGGACGTAAAATTTACAAACAAACAAAAAATGATATCTTTATTTATCAGATTAAAGTTTAAGAAATAATAAATTTGTAAAGTTTCATATTATAATCAACTGACTCGAACAAAGAATTTTAGAATGTACGTCCATACGTTAACCCCTTCGTTGACAGAGAGAATTCAACATAATGTGCCCAAAATGGCAGGACATTTTTTTAACCTAATTTTGATGCCAACGTCTACTTAAGGGTTTCTAGACAAAAAAAATTTATTAATTCAAAATGGCGGCCAAAATGCAGAAAATCACTGCATTTGGATGAAAGTATGTACTCGTGACCCTTTGAAATCGCTGATTACGAATCTGAACTCAAAATTAAAAAATTCAAAATGGCGGATCCAATGTGGGGGACCGAAAGGCAGAAAATGACTGTATTCGGATGAAAATCAGTGCTCGCGGGATTTTAAGGTCGCTGATTACGAATCGGAATTCGAATTTCAAATATTTAAATAACGGATCCAATATGGCTGATGAAAATACAAAAAACGGCTTAATTTGGACGCCAACTTGGTACTCATTGGTTTTTGAGTTTTTTTATTACGAATCTCAACTTAAAATTCACATATTCCAAGTGGCATATCCAATATCGTGAACCGAAGTACAATAATTTACTTGATTTCCATGAAAATTGGTATTAGGGGGTTTTCGAGGTTGCTGATTATGAACCGCTCCTCAAAATTCAGAAATTCGAAATTCGGCCAGATTCATCCCAATCATTTCACATTTTGAATTTGCGTCCACCATATTGGATCCGCCATTTTGAATTTGCAAATTTCGATTTCATATTCGTATTCACCGACCTTAAAAACTTCAGAATACCAATTTTCATCTAAATCGACCAGAATTTTTAATTTTAGTCCTCCATATTGGCGCCGCCATTTTGAATTTCTGAATGTTTACTTAAAATTCGAATTCAGTGACCCCAAAAATTCCCGAGAAACATTTCAATACCAAATCGGAGTCAATTAAATAGGAAAAAACAATGTGCGCACTATTGCGTAAACGCCAATGAAAGGGTTAATATTAACTCGTATATTTATTTAAAAAAAAAACGATTTTTTAAATGTTGAATTAGTAAAGTAAAATTTTACATTGTTTCTTGTTAAAATAGAATTAGAAATGTAAAAAAAAAAATCGAGTGTGATTTACGCTCGCACATTATTTTTTTTTTTGGCACGCGTTACTAGAAAGCGGCCCTTTTGTCATATATCACAGGCACGGAAAGGGGGGAATTTTTGTGTGTGTGTGTTGCAAAAAATATATTGAAACGGAAATTAGCAATTTCATTTTGTACAAATGTATAAATTTCTTTAAAAAAAAGAAGTAATAAAAATATAATTCATGAAAACAAAAAATATTTTCTCTACGAAGAAGCAACGTTTGTGAAATTCCGTAATCTATAGACATTATTTTGTGTCTCTTAATTACCTTGTTTTCAAGGTTTCATTGATATTTTAAAATTTATATATGGTGCATTACATACCGATATGACCTGTGCTTGATCTTCGACCTCCCGGATTTGAAGCCCGATTTTTTATATTCTTTTCTCGATTCCAACAAAATTTTGATTGCCCCTTAGAGTTGGGTCAATGGGATGAAAAAATGGGGGATGTAATCCGAGCGGGCGAGGATCAAACCCTGGTCGAATTGGTATGGAATGCCCCATATAGTCCAGATTATAAAGTATTATGTGCATTGACTCACCGAGCTATCTTTGCTTGTCTTATGTGATATTCGTGTTGCAGAGTAAGGGACTCCAGAGTCATGAAAGAAGGATCCGAATGCACCATAGGTGGATTTTCAACTAAATTACCGGCTATTTGTGTATGCACCTGCATAAAAAGTTCTGCCGCTTGTTCATGGCAATCGGAAGCTTCCCTGAATCTTCCTTCTCGCGACAGAGCTTCCGCTCGTCTTATCTTCTCGTGGGCCTAATTGATGATATCAAGTAATTATTATCAATAGTCTTTTAAACTTTCCAAATGAAAAACTACTTTAATTGAACGAAAACGTAAAATAAGTAAAAACTTGTTTCGATCGAATCAAACAATTGAAATTGCGAAGAACTATTGATAAAAATGTCGAACTCATAACTAAATAAATAAATAATCGAAACCGCGGGACAAATATTGTACAACCCTGGGAAAAGTATTTTTGCGGGCCATGCAAAAAAACGTCAACTTAATTTTATTGTAAAGTGTAACATATACATTTTTTCAGATTTTTCAACTGTTTTTTTCTTATTTGGCGAATTTTTAATAGTTTTAATCACCTCTTTGGGGTATTCTACCTCCATAGAAATCAATATTTTTAAATATTAACGAAAAAGTAACTATAACTGTATATGATCTTTAAAAAATTACGTTCTGAACTCTGCAAAATTTTAGATCAGTTACGTTAAAACGTTCTCGACTTTTAGTATTTTCGAGAAAAAAAAAATGTGAATGTCTGTAAAATTTGAACTACCTTTATCGATTGCAGCCAAATTGAATACCAAAGGTTGCATAACTTCGATAAAGTTTAATGCCAAGTTTCAGTCTGATAGCTGGACATTTGTTTGAGTTACAGTGATAACCGACATTTCAAATTTTTTAAAATCCCGCACGTGACATTTTTCAAATTAATTTTAACAGAAATCGTGAATTTTCAAAAGCTCTGAGCATCCTTTAGTATTTTATTTATTTTAATATAAATTTTCAGGCTTTTTATTTTAAACCTATAGAAACTCAATTCTCGGCAAAGAAAAGTAAAATTACCGATTACACGATACGATAATCAATAAAAAAAAACTTTGTAATAAATATAAATATATAAATATATAAATATATAAATATATAAATATATAAATATATAAATATATAAATATATAAATATATATATATATATATTATATATGTATTATTAGTGTAAGGATTTACATAAAATTTATTTTTGCTGCTGTCCGATATATATTTTTCGTCTGTGTTGTCTGCCATATGCATGATCAACTCAAGCAAGTCATTTTCAATGACACTACATCTGTAAACACGTACGGTTAACGCGATAACGAATCAAAAATGTAAATATAAGTTCTGTCGATAAAAAAGAAAATCAACAGTGAAAGAAATACCTGTTATTATTATTATTATTATTATTTGTTAATCTTCATTACCATAACCTTGCGAGTTTCGTTTTATTACGTACTATTAATTCACGATGTGTATTGAAACAAATGACAGTGAGTTTTGAAGGTAATGACAAAAGCATGAAAATTACCGTGTTCAGAGCAGACGATTCCATAACTTGCCGATGAGCAGCAAAACAATGAAAATGTATCGTCACGTATCTACGTTATATCTACCCTCTCTCTGACGTGCAAATAAACAGAACTGAGCCGTGTTCCAAAAACCTTACACACGTGCGTCTTCGGGCTTGTGACGAATACGGTGATGGTCAATGGTTGCGTCTGTATCGAACAGACAGTCGAGAATCGAATCTCGAGAGCCGCGCAAATCTTAATTAATTCAAATAGAGATATAAAAGAATAAGGAAAGCGTACTTTAGCGATAGAAATGGTCACACGGGGGAATAGCGTTCCCACGGAGAAAAGGCTTTCTTCTTTACAGCCGTGAGGAGGCTTGACGCGGATCAAGGACCACCGGATGAGGACAATTCACAAAACTCGTAAAATTCGCCTCGACAATGAACGTCTGCTTATTGTTGCGAATTGTTTTACTATCAGCGAAGCCTCCCAGCGACGTGACTTTTGGAGCTTTTTCTCGCTCGGGAAAAACTCGCTACTTAAACAGACAAAAAAACAGGCCTATATGAAGACCCCGCCCTTCGGTTACGTTATGACCACCAGACCCTGCGACACTGGCCCCGGCGGGCACGTCTTCCCATCACATAAAGCAGATAGGGGTTGCAAGCAACCCCTCAGAGAAGGAGAATCAACGAAGTGGCGACGGACCGGATTGGCTAATGTTCACTCTGCAGGGATTAAGCACGCAGCCAATAACGCATCGCCAAAAAGCTCCTGAAGATTTGAATCTACGAAGAAACAATTTTTATAAACACGTAATTTTTAGCTGTTGTTCGTGAACGCTCGTTGTATTTTCTCATTGAATTGAGAAGCGGTTATTTTCAAAGTATAAAACGTACTTCTGTCATTTTATTTATCATTTTCTGGAGCCCAATAAAATATCCTTTTCCCGCGCTCAAGAGTCAAACACTTCAGTCAGAGATGAGTAGAGTTTACTCATCTCTGTACTACTCTCTATACTATAGAGATCAATGTGCCCATCGCATTAAGGTAGTTCTGTCGCGAACGCAATGCAAAGACTCGCACATGATTTTTTTATATATTATTCTTTAAGTATTTAGCTTGATGTTAAAAATAATCCAAGGTTCCTTACCGGTCATTTCGAAGAATAATTAAATTTTCAAAAATGATATTTTTACATAGGCTCTTATGACAGAAACTTCCGTATTTCAGAAAATCTCATGTTTCAGTTAAAAATTTTGATATTTAGATCAAAGATAGCGGAAGTATGAAAAGCGTTACGTGTTCCCTAGATATTACGGATCGCGTCTAATAAAAAAAAACTTAGGTTTACCCGCATGTTTGAAGAAATAATTACATTTAACGGAGCTAATTATACGCGGAAATGAGGCTGTTTTTAATCTAGAAAGATGGCGTGTACGTTTGGCAACAGCGCTTCATGATAGAAGCCTATAGCTAACAGCTGATTTGCGCGGTAGATTTGTATGTACCAAATTATATTAAACTATAACCTCGTAAACAACGGACATAACCTCACATGAACGTCGCACGAGAGTTTGCACATCACTGCAAATGGCCGCGACTTACGATTCACGTTACAACGTTGTCACATGTCCGACCATCTTCCCGAGCTCGTGATATTCATAAATTGAATGAAGTCAAGCTAACATTAAAGATTACAATTTTATAAGAAAAATTAGCTTCATATAATTAAATTACGTCGTGAAAAAATCTTAATTATTCGCGCAACTGATTATTATAATATTCTGAGGTCATAATTTGTTACATTTAGTCTCTAGGGTCCATGACTTCGGCGTAGCGGCAGAACTACCTTAAGCACCAGTCACGGCGCCAGTGCCAACGGTCTACCGGCAGCAGCCAGTCAGCGGATGACGAGCGACCCCACGTAGATTGGCGGCAGCGTCGGCGACGTGTTACGAGCCAATCGATTCGTAATGCTATAAAGATCTCTGATTCGTTCGTCGAACGAGGCTGCCTACCGAATAAAAATTCGATCCTAAGTGCAGGGAAAACACTGATAGAATTAAAATCTGAATTTACAACTACTAAATAAAACAATATGCAATTAGTTGAACACTTGTGTTAATTAACACTTTAATCTTTTTATAAATTTTGAATTATTATACACTTTCGTTATTTTAGATTTAATTTAACTTAGTAGTAACAATAATATTCTTATTTAATAATTGAACTTAGAAAAACAAGACTCGACTATACTTTTATTCGCGACGGAAAAGTACCGACAATAAAACGATGTTTCTAACTCGAGAGTTGTCATGAAACTATCTGTTAGACGCCGTGACTCATGAGGCGAAGTTTTCTCTCCCCCAAAAACGTTACAGTTTCCTCGATTCTTTAATGTCAAAAGTGGGGATGAAAAAAGAGAAGTTAATGAGGGCAGCTACACGCGGTGGCTCAAGTGACCGAGGCCCCAATTCTCGAACCGTTTGCATGAGTTTCGCATGCGACTGGTCAACGCTTTTTAAATGTAAAGTCGTATACGAGGATCCTTAGGGCAGGGGCCCGGATTCTCGAGTTCGCTCGAGATTCGGGCGAGCGCTCGGGTCATTCGAAGGATGGAGTCGAACGAAACGAAAAGATGGTATTCTCGAGTTCGTTCGACATGGCTTTCGAACGTCTTCTCGTATGCGACTTGCATGCTTTGCCAAGTCGTTCTGTTCACTCAGAAGCCAATCAATAGCCCAAGCTAATATAAATATAGCTGTTTTAAAAAACGCGGACTATTCAAAATGGGAGAAACGTATCAGTTTTATTATCTGTCACTTTTGAGATGAGGAGCTTCGGGTTCGGATCCACGTTTTTTGTCTTTAAATCCGATCACACGTTTGGTCTATAACATTTAAAAAGAAAAACATGTTATGGTTTTATGTTATTGACGATTTTTCATTTAACCCATAAATCTAGTTCGATTGGGTCGATTTTTGCTTCCGCATAGGGAAAGCTAGGTTTGCGTAAAAAAAATTTCGAGATTTTATTATTTGCACACATTTGAAATTTTTTTTGTATTGTTCAACTTACGAATTCAAGTTTATTTTCAAGTACGTTACCGTGCCCTGTGATGCTTCCTTGGGGCACGTGAGCAATCACAGACCGCCGAATTCAGAAAAAACTGCTTTACACGGCGTTCCTCCTCCAGTTTGTCGTCGGTATCGTCCAATGACAGCAGCTTTTTTTTACGTTCGACCTCATGTCTTGGTAACACTGAGTAGACAAATATACAATTAATTTGTCGAGTACGAATCATCCCGAATTTATAAATCACGAAACCGCAGACGTTATATTTTATTTATGAGGTATTCCATACCAATACAGTCAACCAAGAAAAAAATTCTCAAGAAATTTCTAAAAATCAGGTTGACTGGTTCTAATAGATACATCGGATATCATATTCCAAAAAAAAAAGTTTGTCGGAATTTGTGAATTCTTTCATGTTTTATTTAATCTTGCAATATCTCGGGAATGATTAATCATATCGTCATGTTTAAAATACGAAAGTGTGCGTTTTTTTATGGCCAAAAAAAAGTATTCATAATTACTTGTGTAATTTTGGGCCAGATTTTACGGTAACATCAACGAAAATATTTTTTTTACGGGAAGGACTTCCGATATCGTCATCGGAAAAATTGCCTCAAATTCTGTAAGTGATCGCCGAATTATGAATTTCTTTTTTCATAAAATTCCCAAATGTTCATAAGTTATAGCAAATTGAAATTTTATTTGAAATAAATATCCATTTTTCAATGTTAACGCATTCATCATCGACAAAATCAATTGTTTCATCGTGTTCTGCGTACACGCCAATATTTTGGATAAAACTCGAGAGAACATAATCTTGGAATGTTATGGCAGTTTAATATTAAAATTATTTTGACGTTATATTCTTGCTATAACATTCTGAAGGTTGTATTCTCCATAATTCGGCGTTTATCCAAAATATTCGTCTGTACGCGGAACACGATAAAACAATTGATATTGCTGATAATGAATGTCCTGGCATTGAAAAACGGATATTTTTTTTTAATGTCAAACTGTTATAACCTATGAACATTTGGGAATCCCATGAAAAAAAATTAAAAATTCGGCGATGATTTACAGAATTTGAGGCAATTTTCCCGATGACGATATCGGAAGTCCTTCCCGCAAAAAAAATGTTTTCGTCGTTTTTGCCATAAATTGTGGCCTGAAATTACACAATTAATTCTGAATATATTTTTTCTTGTGGGACATGAAAAAATGCACATTTATAGTTTTTAGAGATGTCAATAAGATTAATCGGTTCCGAGATATTACAGATTAAGTGAAAAATGAAAAAATTTGCATATTCCGGCAGAATTTTTTTTATTTGAAATTTGGTGTATCTATTGGAATCACTGAATCTGATTTATATACATTTTTTGAGAATATATTTTTTTTTGTTGGCTGAATTGCTATGGAATGGCTCTTATATAAGATATAATAAAGGTTTTATACTTTGATAATTTTCTAATAAATTGTCAAATTTATCTGTATTTCCGAGTACCAAAAATAAAAATTCTTCGATTAAGTGTTGTAAGATGCAAATACTTACTTTACGTCATTTCATCCAGGTTTTCACTGCTCCTTGTACTTTATTTAATTCGTTGCGGATTAAAATACATAGTTAATGCGATTTTTTGTGTGAAATCACTTGTGAATTTTCCGGAAATCAATTTAGGGTTTCTATTCAACAAATCAATGAGGTGATGTTCCTGCTCTTCAATAATATAATTTCCAATTGCTCTTTCGATGGTATTGCACGTACAAAATTTCAGTGTTCGCACTTTGTAGTCGAAATAGAAATGCCTTCGCTTTTTCATTTTCGCTCTATTATATTTGTTTAAACCCTTGTATTAAAGAAGGGGTCGTGACGTCATGTGTTTTTTTTTACTAAGCAGATTTTGTTGAGTTATCTACGGAAACTCTCTAAATTATTTAAAAAAAATATATATATATATATATATATATCTAAATTATTAAAAAATATCTATATATATATTCATAACTTTAAAACCCCTCTCGAGCTCATTCGAGCCAAAGTCAATATCAAACAGCCGTAGTGATAGCTCTTCCCATGTGCAAAGTTTCAGCTCGATATTTGTATTTGATATTTTTGCCAGTATTTTTACGAAACGTAAATAAGTTTAAAAAAGAAGTAAATATTTATAACTTTTGAATCCCTCTACCGATTCGAGTCAAATTCAATACCAAACAACCTTAGTGATTACTCGACTCGTGTGCAAAGTTTCAGATCGGTCGCCTAAAAATTGCGCCAGTTATCCTGTTAACGTCCTTTTCCTCATATATATATATACACACCCATAGATCCGGACGCCGGCTAAAAATTGCTTTTCTCTGCGTTTTCGACTATTATGTTGACATTAAAATCTCGATTTTTTTTTACGAAAACCTAGCTTTCCCTACGCAGAAGCAAAAATTGGCCCAATCGAACTAGATTCATGGGTAAAATGAAAAATCGTCAATAACATAAAACCATAACATGTTTTTCTTTTTAAATATCATAGACCAAACGTCTGATCGGATTTGAAGACAAAAAACGTGGATCCGAACCCGAAGCTCCTCATCTCAAAAGTAACAGATAATATAACTGATACGTTTCTCCCATTTTGAATAGTCCGCGTTTTTTAAAACAGCTATATTTATATTAGCTTGGGCTGTTGATTGGCTTATGAGTGAACAGAACGACTTGGCAATACTGCATGCAAGTTGCATATGAGAAGACGTTCGAAAGCCATGTCGAACGAACTCGAGAATACCATCTTTTCGTTTCGTTCGACTCCATCCTTCGATCGACTCGAGCGCTCGCCCGAATCTCGAGCGAACTCGAGAATTTGGCCCCAGATTGGAGAATTGGACCCCGGGGGTGGTGAGGCCACCGATCTTGGTGGGCCAAGAAGTTCGAGGGGCTCGGTAGCCGGCGTCTTCCGTGACGTAAAACAGAAAAAGATCCTTTTGGCACACGCGGCCCATTTCAAGCCGCCGAGCTGTAGTAAAACATTTGGTGACCAGCTACAATCGGCATGTGGCGGTTCGAGTACTAAAATACGCGACTACAGGGTCCGTTGAATATTGCTCTCAGAGGACTTCGAATTGTTCTCGAAAAGTACTGTTACGTCTCGGATGAATGAGGATTTGGGGTTTCGCGGTTCGATTAATTATTGAAATAAAAATTTCGAATTATCACGCACATAAACTTGTTTACTTGATTAATACCTCAAAAATGTTCTTGATATTATTATAACAATACAGATAATACGCAGACTACTTTAGCGTGAAGTATTTGCCACTCAGGCACGCGAGCCTGATAATTACAATTCAAGACATGATCAAAGACTGACGAGTGAAAAGATTGAAATAATGAAGGAAGTGTGAATAGGAAATTAAGTGGGGGTTTCTGGAGCCATTAGACGGGCCAAAGATGCTTACAACGCACCACACGTGCGGTCACCAAGAGCTATATAAAAATTGGAAAGAGCGAAGTGCGGAAATGTACACCGAATATGCATTAGCAGAACTTGAGGCTTTTTAGACGTAAACGTTATGTCAAATTTGCTTTAAAAGAACTGCATGTCACAGCATCATTCTTTTAAGATAACAGAATATTATAAAAACAGTAAAAAATAAGAAATAATCAGATCTCTAGTACACTCCGATTTTCTTTTTGTGTATGTCCTGGAGGTTTCTTAAGCTATTTTAGATCTAGACGACTAATTTTCCTCTAAATTGTCCAAATAGCTCTAATCTACCAAGCAAACTCACTGCACGAATCCAACCAAGCTGCCACATGGAATTAGGAGTTTTCGAAGTTCCAGAGAAAGCCACAAAGCTACCGTTCACTACGCACGAGTCGATTTACGACTTCACTTTTTGGAGTTGTAGCTAATGAAAATTTTCCCATACACATGGTTGTTGAAAAAGTGCACAAGATTTTCCCATACATACTATTTAACTGAAGTCTTTTGCAAAATCGATTAGATTTATCAGCTGTGCTCGGTTCTTAGATCGTTAATAGAGTGTCGAGCGACTAGATGTGTCATTTACTAACATCCGGATTCATTTACGACTTTACTTTTCGTAAAAATTGTCACTCTCTTAAGTTCTGCATGTGTTTAGCCTCCTCAGCCGAGTGTCGAGAGATTTTATAAATTTCATTCACCACAGCTTGAATTATTTACGCAATTAATATTTGAATCTAGAACTGTTGAGATTTTCCCATACACACTCTTTATTTCACGACTTTTGCAAAACGAGTTGGATATATCTTCTGTGCACGGCTTGCATCTCGTCAACAGAGTGTCGAGGCATTAGATGTGTCGTTTACTATACTCGAATCGATTTTCGGCCTCCCTTTTTGGAGTAAGTGCTAAAAAAGATTTTCCCATACTCGTGATTTCTTTCCAGCTTATCGCAAAAAATTTCACTCTCTTAAGCTCTGCATTCGTTAAGCCTCCTCAGCAGAGTTTCGAGAGACTTTACAAAGTTCATTTCCTACAGCCTGAAAAATGAGTGTGTATGGCTAAAATAGCTTAGTCGCTCGACACTCTATTAACGATCTAAGAACCGAGCACAGCTGATAAATCTTATCGATTTTGCAAAAGAATTCAGTTAAATAGGATGTATGGGAAAATCTTGAGCACTTTTTCAGCAATCATGTGTATGGGAAAATTTCCTTTAGCTACAACTGCAAAAAGTAAAGTCGTAAATCGACTCGTGCGTAGTGAACGACACATCTAGTGCCTCGACACTCTGTTAACGAGCTAAAAACCGAGCACGGCTGATAAATCTAATCGATTTTTCAAGACTTTTTTTAAAATGATTTAAATTATTTTTTTTATAAAAAATGGGGGATGTTGCGTTGTGCAGTGCTTTGAAAGGAATAGAAGTGAACTAGAAAAGTGGCTAGTTTTTATTCTTCATTTGTTTGCAACTGTAATTATAAATAAAGGATAATGCGCGCGTAGTCATTTTAGAGCAATGATAGTACGAACAACAATGGAAAGCAACGGTAGCTTTGTGGCTTTCTCTGGATCTTCGAAAACTCCTAATTCCATGTGGCAGCTTGTTTGGATTTGTGCAGTGCGTTTGCTTGGTAGATTAGAGCTATTTGGACAATTTAGACGAAAATTAGTCGTCTAGATCTAAAATAGCTTAAGAAACCTCCAGGACATACACAAAAAGAAAATCGGAGTGTACTAGAGATCTGCTTATGCCTTATTTTTTACTGTTGTTTTATATTCTGTTATCTTAAATAATGATGCTGTGACATGCAGTTCTTTTAAAGCAAATATGAGATGAACGAAAAAGAATACAGTAACTATGATTAATGAGATAGAATTAAAAAGATAAAAACAGTAACTTCGTGAATCGAATGGCCCATTACTGCTGTAAATTTATGATGAAACATAATACAATTATCGACGAGTGCTGTTGTAAAAAAGAATTCGCTGCCGATGACTAAAATTTATGATACTCATTTTATTAATTAACAAAATGTAAATTATTATAATTTTATTAATAATTAATAATTAAGATAATTTCGAAATTAATTATTAATTAATTTCGACATTATCGAAATTAATGAATAAGAAATTCGATTATAAATTATTCGATTATTTCGAAAATTATTTACGCAGATACTTATTTTTTACGAAAACAATCAATAAATTTAAATTTAAAGCGTCAAACTGCGAATTTCTTATCCCGCTGTCACTTGTTTCGCGCTGCCTTCGGACCGTGCGCGAGCCGAGACAAGCAGTGACTGTCATTTTTTCATATTCTGTAGTGAAGTACATTGAAGTTGCGGGCGTCTCGACGCTGTCGCTGTAACGTCACTGTCTGCTCTGTGATTGGCCCACAGATAATTGTGAATAACTAGAGAATTATTCGTCGAACGACAATTTCGCAAAGTGATTCTTGCTCGGGTGATTTTTCTGCAGTAATAGTCTCGTCATGCCGATTAGTTACACCCTATATAAAACGTCTAGTTGCCTCAACATGGCCGACGCATCTACGACTTGGCAACACCGCGCTCGGGAGACACGTGACTGCTTCATTCAGTAGATAGGCCGAAATTCTACGACGCATCGCCCCGTCATGCGCCGGTGGTTCGGCCGCCCTAACCTCCTTTTTCAATTTTTCTCGCTCAGCAATCGCATCTAGCAAATTCTGCCGAGCTTTTTCAAATTTTGCCGACACGAACTTTCCTTTTCGTTTGCCATGAGTGGCATGAATATTATGGCTCTCCATTATTGCAAAACATGCGTCGGTAAGGAAAACACTTTTTACCGGTTTTACCGGTTGCCAAGTTTACAACGGTGATCTTCACGCAGTGAGTCAAATTCGAGACCGAAAATAAAAATAAAATGTATAAAAAGGAAATACGTACTACAATGGGATCCTAAATTTATTGCCGGATAATATACGAATATTTTCAATATCAATGTATATTAACGCAATTCCTCTCAATCGTGATATCAGAATAGTGCTTCGCAAGACTAGTCTGATGCTAGAACTACCTTAATATAAAAATATAAACCGGCATAAAATATCAACGAAGTTAATAGTTTTTCAAAGAATTTGGCACGGAAATCAGAGATTTTCAGAACAATCAGGTATATTTAGTTTCAGAGAAAATTCTGACTTTCTCTGAAAAGTACAAAAAGTCAGAGAAAATCAGAGGTACTTTCAGATATTATCGGAGCAATTTTCAGAGATTGTTAGCGAATTTTTCTGATATTTTCAGAGAAATAATTAAAAAATCGATTTCTTTTAGCAAGATTCACGGAAAGTCCGAGTTTTCTATGAAATTCTCCCCTTGGTTGGCCGACAAACATTTTTCAGAATTACTCCGAAACTTTATGATTCTTTCTACACTGTTCTAATAACTATGAACTTTGCTGTTTTCCTCTGACTATTGATTTCTATATTCACGAACATTCACCTAAAAACTCCAATTTGCGCTGATTTTCTCATATAAATCCTACAGAATTTCTGAGAAAGTCCGTGTTTTCTCTGAAATTCTTTGCATGCTTCGTTGAAGAGCTTTAGAATTACTCTATAACGAGTTTTTTAAATAGACTTCTCTTTAAATCTGCATAATCTGTTGATTTTCCCTGGTACTTCTTTTCTGAATTCAGGAAGCTTGCTATGAAAAACCCTGATTTTTATTCAATTTAAAAATCCTTTTAAAAATCCTTATATACATACATTAATGCGTACTTTTTCAGAAATCCTTTAATCCTGATGCTAATTTGAGGACATCGGTATTTTTGGGAAATCGTACGTTATTAGAAAAAAGAGTCTTGCGATATAAAATTGTACGTTTTCAAATAGCCAATACTATTGGGATAAGTGAGAGAGCTCGTAGATTACCTGAAATTCGCTGAACCCAGTGCATCTGAGAGAAGCAGAGATTTCAGAAAATATCTCGTATTTTCTCGGAGAGATTCTACTCTGCGTGCGAGTTACAGAAGGAGCAGATCGTGGACAAAACTCGTAGGTTATCAGAAATTCTCTGGACAAACTTTGACTTTTTTAATTTTTCTTTTTACAGATCGATTGTAGGTCGTTTGAAGGTGTTTGTAGGATTAATAAAAACGTTTGTCGGATAATAATTAGTCTAAATTATCAAAAATAAAAATTTACTTTAATTTAGCCGATTGTTTTTTTATTTTCATTTTTCAGCAATTCCAAGGTGGCGAATCGACGCGGAATCGTTTGTAGGTCATGAATAATCCAATTATAGACTTTGTCGGATCATTATTCGATCGAAATAGCAAAAAACATATTTGGTGCTATTTTTGTTCGCCGCCCGGGAAAAACGGTTCATATATAATCATATATAATTGTATATAATTTCATGTATAGTTGTGTATAATTATATATAATTGTATATAACGTAATATATCATTGTATATGGAAACATATATGAGCATATATGAGTTTATATGTACATATACAGTGGTATACATGATCATATATAATACCAAAACCGCCAGCTTGCGATGTCATATATGAACAGATATGATCATATATAGTTATATACAACTATATATCGCCCATTTTTAGCGCATATATGATTGTATGTGGATCCATATACAAATGTATATGAGCGTATATAACTTTATATGTATATATACATTGGCATATATGACCCTATATATGACCATATATAACACCAAAACTGCCTGTTTACCATGTCATATATAAACAGATATGATCATATAGGATTGTATATGAGATCTATTCTGTGTGTCGACTGTGCAATATATGATCATATACAATCATATATGACTGCGCACTGCGTATTATTAAGGTAATAAAAATATGAGTATTAAGGATTCAATAATTTGTGTTAGTCTACATGTTACTAAATCTATATGAAATGAAATCGTCGGACGATTTATATAATTATGGGCACGATTATATATGTACAATTACATTGTAACAATTGTATATGATCATATATAATCATGACTGACCTTATATGCTTCAGAAGATTATATCTATTTAGGCATCGTCTTATATAATCACATATAACTATATATGATTGTATATGCTCAGATACAATTATACACAATTATATTTTCTCATATAGGATCATGTATACCCAGATACAATTATATATGATCATGCATAGTCATATATGATCATGCATGATCATATAGAGACAAAATTCATATACAATCATATATGAGCAGTTTATATATGATTATATATGATTATATATGAATCGTTTTTCCCGGGCGGTCATATGACTGTGGTAACTTAGCCGTCGAGAATTTTGAATTCCCAAGCGTCATTGCTCAATGGGGGTTCAATCGATTTGGAATTGTTTGTAGGTCACAAAAAATCCAATTAAAACGTTTGTCGGTCTATGGTTCGAAGGGAATACATAAATGACTATTGATAACAACACCGTTTGGTGGAGAGTACAGTACACTGATGGCGGCGGATACTTTACGTCACTTCCGGTCCGTCCAGACGACCGTAAGTGATGTAAAGTACTTTCAGTCCGTCCAGACGACCGGAAGTGACGTAAAGTACCCGCCGCCATCAGTGTACTGTACTCTCCACCAAACGGTGTTGTTATCAATAGTCATTTATGTATTCCTTTCGAACCATAGACCGACAAACGTTTTAATTGGATTTTTTGTGACCTACAAACAATTCCGCGTTGATTCGCCACCTTGGAATTGCTGAAAAATGAAAATAAAAAAAAATCGGCTAAATTAACGTAAATTTTTATTTTTGATAATTTAGACTAATTATTATCCGGCAAACGTTTTAATTAATCCTACAAACGCCTACAAACGACCTACAATCGATCTGTAAAAAGAAAAATTAAAAAAGTTAAAGTTTGTCGGGTAAATTCACGGAGGTCATCCTATGCTTCTTTGAAACCGAGCGTCGACGCGACATCTGAGTGGCTCTTCTATGCCCTAGTCCGCTTAGCCCACACTTTTCAAGCCGAAGGTAGCCGAAGTGAGGTCCTATAAGAGCTGCTCGCGGGTAACGTGTGCCGCTATACCTTTTGACCAGTGTCATAGTGCCCGCCGAGTAGTTGGTGTTTTTTTTGTCTAATGCAGCATCGAGTAGATACCATCGACATCGTCAAGGTTACTCTGAAGAACGATAAAAATAAGATAATTAATACGTCAGTTCTATGCAAAAATGATCTTGATTCCGACACAAGGTACACTGCCAGATTTTCCCGTTTGCTTGCGTTTATTTTCAAAGAATGCATTTCTCGAGCGAAATAACAAGCGCTCGTCATAACAATGATTTATGGCTTAACAGTCTAAATTAATCATTTTCAAATGTGAAGGAGCAAGCAGAAATGTGAGCAGAAGCGACAAACCCCGATTTTATTCATTTTTTAGTGCTGTATGCTATAAAATAAATGTGTATCTAAAGCGTAAATGCGTATATATGCATCTATAGGACCCCACAAGGAGAATATGCGTATATAAAGTCCGTAAGCGACCTTATATATGCATAGTAAGATTAAAGTTCGCTAAAAAAAATGAAGATACAAAAAGTAATGTTTTTGCATGAACTACTTAATGCAAAATATGTTATATTTTTTATGGCACCAAAAAAACCATTTTTACAACAAAAAAAATGGAAAATATTTTTTTTCTTTCAACGCGATACCTTTTATTTCAGTATAGATTTTACAGAGTATTTGGAAGGATATTCAGAGCGTGTAAAAAAATGGCATTGTGGCACGGGAAATCGTGACAGCCAAAAAGATTTACAAATTTTGAAATCGGACAAAAATAAAGCATAGACAAGAAAGTTATATTCTCCCATGAACTATTTAATACAGAATATGTCACATTCTTTATGGCCTCAAAAAAGCCAGTTTCACAAAAAAAAAAAAAATGGAAAATTTTTTTTTCGTTGAATGCGAAATTTTTTATTCTACTGTAGAATTTACAGGGTAATTGGCAGTGTATTCAGAGCGTGTAAAAAGATGGGCATTATGGAACTCGAAATTCTTGCCGAATCAAAAATATTTTACGGAAAATTAGATTAAATAATGAAAGCAACAGATCTACTGTCTGTAGCTCGTAGAAACCCATCGACGCCTCTGTTTATACAAGGGCCCGAACGAACCTATGCGGGCCGGACATAGGCACCCAGAACATTTGAAGTCTTAGGGATCGATCGTGTAGCTGATGCGCTAGGCGATTCTACGACAAGCCCCGGCAACGTTAATATGTTCTGCCCGCGATTTGATTATTGTACCGATTATATATGCTTTGTAAACGAATATATACATCTTCAAACTCCACACATTTGTCGGTTTCTTACATTAATGCACTTTTCTCTGTAAAATACTTGTTTTGATCAGGTAAAAAATGTAAAAACAAAAAAGTTAAACCCTGTCAAATGTACGATGAAATAAAAGATATCGCGTTGAAAGAAATTTTTTTTTTATATCGCTGGAAAAAGTCTTTTTGATACCATGAAAAATATAACATATCTTGCTCATGGAAAACATAACTTTTTTGTTTTTACTTTTTTCTACCTGACTTAAACAAATATTTCACAGAGAAAAGTGCATTAATGAATTTAATTTTCCGTAAAATAATTCTGACTTGGTAAAAATTTCGACTTCCAAGATGCAAATTTTTTACACGCTCTGAATACACTGCCAACTACCCTATAAAATCTTCAGTGAAATAAAAGATATCGTATTGAAAGAAAAAAAATATTTTTCATTTTTTTTTTGGGTGAAAATTACTTTTTTGGTAACATAAAAATGTAACATATTTTTCATTAAATACTCCATGGAAAAATATAACTTTTTTGTTTCTATTTTTTTTTACCGGACTTTAACCTTCCACGATATATGGAAACGAGTGAATTAATAAATCCAAAAAAATTCACAGAGAGTACCTTTAAGTAGTACTAATATATGGGCAATTATCAAAAAGATCCGAGAGGGTTAAGAAAAAAGTGGCCGAATTGGTGGGGAATGCCTCACATATGAGTCGCGATCTTCAAAATGTAAATATCATAGATTTCATGTTTTAGTACAACGAATAGGCGTCGAGTCGCTACCGTGACTCTTGATATTTTTAAAGCTTCATTGCACGCTAAAGTGTATGTAAAAGCGTCCGTTTGAGGCATAGTGATAAAAATAGAAAATTAGATAAGAACAATATAAAACGAGAAGCTTTTTGTCTGTGTGAGACAAAAGATGCAAGTCAGCCCCCAAACCCATTCGAACCACTTGATACTCAACTCTTGAAACCCGACAAAATGTGCACATATTCTGAAAACCTTGCACTAGGAATCCTACGATGCGACTTCTTCGTTTCTCAGTTGCATTTTATGCAAATTGAAGAAAATTCAAGGACTGTAAATCATAACGATTTCTCGTTGCTAGTAGCAGTCTAATTCACGAGATTCTAAGATTGAATGCCATGAAAAAGAATTTAATTTATATTCGCTTTGCCGCAGTAAATGTGTACCGATGTGTCGTATAAGTTTATGAACGTAATCGAAGTATTAACATAAATTGATTGAATTTAACGTATGTGATTGAATATTTTACTTTTCCTTCCTACCATGGTATGAACGGTGATACGGTGATCCTCGATTCTTCTGACAATTGAATGTCACAACGAGCCTTAATGGTGTTCACCATTTGCCAGCTCAGAATATTGTAACCGTGCTGTACCTACGCTACAATAGTAATGTGTTACGTCCAGACAAACTCACTGAGAGTTCGCAATTTCGGAAACGTAACGGCGATCTCTCTTTCGAGTCAAGGCGTTGGCCCTTTACTCGGGGACGGAGATTTCGCCTATACTGCCATTGGTAGGATGTGTAGTCGATAGGGAATTGGTGACTCAGAGTGTCACAACGCAAGAATTACATGCAAAAACAATTGAAGACTATCTTTTACTCTCTCTTTATATTTTTAATTTGATGAACGTTGGTTGTTACAGATGTATTACAAAGTCTTACGACTAACTTATTTTACTAAGTCTTAACCGAGCAGAAGGCTATCGGGAAGACTTTCGATGCAGAGCCTTGCTCGCTCTGGTGAAGACGGAGTGTAGCAGCGTATCGTTGTTGGTGGTTGAATAACTAACTTATAGAAAAATGCGCGCCCTTATATACTAAATTCAGGTTACAATTGTATGGTGGGGATGTTATATCCCAGGAAGTAAAATGTATACATTTCTTGAGATGGTACATACGGTGTACCCAAGAAAACCCTTACGATAGTACAAGGGATTAAAAAGAGTATTAAAAGAGAGTGTTAGATGATGTCTAGGTGACACCTTGTCGAGGCAAGTTTACATTAAATATCAGAATGAATAGATATTGTACATATGGTTCTACAGTTTTACTCAGGTCTTACCGGCGGTAAAAATCTTAAAAGAAGGGCTAAAGATACTTCTAAGGCTTCGCAATGGTACTATATGTCGGTCAGAGATAATTTATTACTTATACTAGAGGTATGGATACGCGCCTCCTTAAGGGTTAGGCGTCTAGAGCAGGCGTTAAGTGAGGGTGCGGGTTGCATGGGACACGTGCACCGTTCGGGTCCGCGCGGCTAGAGTAAACATCTGTCGATGTGCACAGTTGGTGCATAAGGATTCCTATAGCGTACTAGAGATTTTACTTTTAGTGTTATTTTATATAGTTTTTAGTTTTAATTATTGTTGGCGGTTACGTGCGGACGTAACAGTGCTTAAATTTTGCTACAATATTTTAATCATAACGTTGGCTTTCAGCCATAAAGGTATTATCAATAAATCACAATACTCTGGTGCCAAAATCCAAGCTTATTATGCGGGCGCAGATAATGGCTTTCTGCCTGTATAGATTACCGTTGAGTGACGTGCCATTGCCGTCATATTACTTAAAAATGTCTATTTGGTTATAAATTATACTTAATTCAATCAATTTATTTTTATCACAGCTGCTCTGCAGCCAATAGTTACATAACAGAATAAGGTCTCTTACGTATAAATTCGTATACTTCCAATATCATCTGTGCATCCATTAATAAATGTGAAAGACATGACTATTGTTATTTCAACTGATATAAATGTTGTAATTTTCATAGGGACAATCTGAGTTTATTTTATGTTTATCCGACAAACTGATGATTTTGCAAAATTATTAAACAAGTAGCTTTGTGTGTGGTAACGCAAGTTGATCACATTTGGCTTCCTCGAGAAGCTTGGTTTTCTGTTTGGTTTCTTTGCGGTGTTCCTATAAACGTTCGCTATGCGGGTGTGAGAGGGGCAGATACAAATTGTTTACTCTGCGGGAGAGTCGATAAACGCGTCGGTGCGAGAGAGCGCGATAAAATGAGGATGCATGAGTCAGGGAGAGACGTACGCCAAAATAGATAATTTTTTTAATGATATCTCAAATTCAAGGAAGGAAATGGATACATAATTTGCATCCATTTTTATGTTACAAATTCTTTGTCAAGGACGATTTTTTTCGTATTCTTTTCATTTCGTTGTCCATATTTTCAAAGACTCTGAATCCTAAGGCGCATGATGGATAAACAAAATTTTGACATCGAATATTTCCGAAATATCGAAGGCGATCCGATTGGGTAGGAATATTTCAGTAATATCGATGAACATCCTGTACAAATTTCAGGCTGACAGCATTTGGAGTTCAACGATGTTCATAGGAACACCTTAATTAATATTATAATTGAACGATACGACCGATCATCAACCGATAATATCCATTTTCGTACCAGTTTTCAGACCAAAATCTCAGAAATTGTGATAAGTAATTCGAGCGCGCAGATATTTTTGAAAAAAAAAAAAAAAAAACAATATCACATAAAAATGTAATTATAGCCTCTTTTCAGAAGCGATAATTCATAGAAAACTTCAAGGATAGGGGTTGTGATTTTTTTCCATATGGTAGTACATATATAGAGTTATTTGTACATATTTCAAACTTTATAACCAACAAATAGACCCATAATAAAATATTGGTTGCTTAAAACCGATAAACCCATTGAAAAACTTCAACTCTCATTTTTTTTCAGAAGCGAAAACCTATTACAACATATGAGGGTTGGGGTTGGTGATTTTTTCTCGTACAGTAATATGTTCATAGCGTAATTGATGTGAATTTCAGATTTTTTGATCGACGGATAGTCCCGCAATAAAATATTGACTGTGAAGACCAAAAAACCCCGTGTATTTTAAATCGAAAACTTCAACCCCCGTGGGAGTGGATTAAATGTGGGATGGAAAATCTGAAAAAAATTGAAGATTGTTTTTTTTATTTCAGATCGAACCGATCTGGGGGGCGGCACAATAGAAATTCGAAAATACCCCTTTTAAGGACCACCCTAATGCATATATACGCATTTACACTTTAGATACGCATTTACTTTTTAGCATGTGTTAAAAAATAAATAAAATCGGTGTTTGTCGCTTTTGTTCATGTTTGTGCTTGCTCCTTTACATTTGAAAATAATTAATTTAAACTGTTAAGCTATAAATCATCGTTAAGACGAGCGCCTGCTATTTTGCTCGAGAAATGCATTATTTATAAATAAACGCAATCAAACCGGAAAATCTGAATGTGTCCCTTGGACATACTGATGGACGGAATCAAGATCACTTTTGCATAGAATTGACATATTAATCATCTTATTTTTATCGTTATTCAACGTAAACTCGAAGATGTTGATGGTATCTACTCGATGCGGCAGTAGACCAAAAAAAAAATACCAAATATTGGGCGCGAACCATGACACTGCTCAAACCGTATATCGGCACACCTTACCCGCGAGCAGCTCTTATAGGATCTCACTTCGGCTACCTTCGGTTTGAAAAGTGTGGGCTAAGCGAACTAGGGCATGGAAGCGCCGCTCAGATGTCGCATCGAAGCTCGGTTTCAAAGAAGCATAGGGCGTTAGAGATCTCCCTACTAATTTCTGTATACTCCCTGGAATAAGCGGGCATTGGCTGCCGGCGCCTCGGTGGAGAAGAGATAGTGAGAGATTGAGGTATCCTTGTTTTACTCTCACACATACGACAAACGTACATATGGTCGCGTGCGCCAGAGTTCCACATATGCATAGTCCACTCGCAAAGATTCTCTTTGCGAGTGACAGCATGACCTATACTGTAACTACTCATGAATAGGTTATTGCTGTCAAAATATACAATTGCAAAATATTCCAATGCAAAAATTAGAATTTTTGGTTTCTTTTATCTGGATGGCGATATTTGATTGTTTATTTATACTGTTACATATAACTATATCTTGCTTTGATTTTATTGTTTATTTTATTCTAATAGGAATGTTTGAGAATGTTTTTATAATTGAGGTGATTGGTTGTTCTACAACACACTTTAACCATCTCTTTCAGAGTAACAGATTATAAGTGTGTCTATCGTTTATTACGTTAAGTATTCGTATACGCATTTGAGGTTAGTCTAAGACTATACAAAAATTTACTACAGGATAGTTCAGCTAAAGTGGGATAGGGATACTCCCTTAAGTAACTATCTCTCTCGGGCCGGGCAGTTTCCATCTTTACCAATGGCTGTGCTCATTCCAGGGAGTATATAGTTCAGTGGTTATTTCTCGATGCTAAGATGTACAATGACCGTCAATCTCTTTCACCGTCAGAAATATGGTCAGATTTTTTCAAGACAAGTTAACATCAAAGTAATAAATTTTTCAATCAAGCTATCGACGAAATCATTCAACTATTGTGTACCAGCCACCGATTCAATAATATTTTTGACATCTCTTACAATAGAAATTTCATGAGAGAGTTGAATAATCACAATTTTATTGAACTCAATAAAACCTCTACATTATGAAATTCTTTTATATTAGAAACAGGTTGAAGAATACGTTCAATATCTTTTTAAAATCTCTTTAGAAAAAATAGAGTATATCAATAATCAATACCTCTTATAGTTTTAGTTATTATAAATCACAGTTGAAGTTATTCAGATTTATGAAACGATGCCAATTCGCATTGCATTCCCATTTCTATTAAGTCCTTGGCAAATCTACAGATAACTGGTTATTCATGTACCAATAAGATTTGTTTCATTGGGATATAATAAAGAGAATAAACACATGATTTCTAGGCGTTAGCAGAGATGAAAGGGGCGTTAGATATGACGATTGTTAAGAATCTTATCGACTGTACAGGAGAAAAGGTTTTTGGAACACCTTCCTGCATTATTGATGATTGGTAACAGTTCGAAATGCAAAGCTTGTCCAGCAGATGACATTAGCTGTTCAACCATTTTTCGTATTTCAAACTACCAAAGGAAACATGGAAAACAACGGCTAGATGGCGCACAATGGAGGCTAAAAGGTATAAATAATATGTAGGGAAATTAAAAGAAAAGAAACAAAATTGAAACTATACATTTATTTTTTTCAATAATTTATTGATTTATTATGTAAGAATTGGGAGAAAGATATTTTATTTTAAAAAGTTCGAACTATGTTTGCACCAATTGTTGTTGAAAAATATTATAAAATTATACACTTATATAAGAAACGAGATGGTGGTGTATACGGAAATCGTCTCGACATGGTGCAATCATTATCTCGGGGTGGGTTTTATGAAAAAATATGTATATATTATATTCTGTACGTATAATATGTATGAAAGTACATGAAACATGAGCTGTTTACTTAGAAGCATATATAAAGAGTCATATAGAATGTTTAATATGATTTTGTTAAACAACCCTTTTTAATGTATTATTCGATAATCAACGAATTTGAAGAAATCATTGTAAAAGAAAGGTAACATTTTTATTTAAATATAACGGAATTTTTCTAGGAAGATAAAGATTTCTTTTAAATACTTGGAGAAGTTTAATATTTTTTATCTTCAACCAGACAAACACGCTCAATATAAGTTTTATTCATTTTTGATGTTATTAATTGCTGTTGGATTTTTTCAAATTTTAATTTAGTCTTTTTTTTAATGATATTAGAATATTTTATTGTATAAAAATTATATATAAATAAAGACAATTTAAAAACGCATTTTAAACTTTAATGTTAATTGTTGTTTCTCATTTAAGGCTGAGATCTTTTTTTACATAATAATACATGTGATATTAAAAAAATATTTGAGATTATTATAACAGCTAGATTTATTAAAAATAACTTTTTTTTCAACCCGAAAATTTGACAGACACGTAAAAAAACCGGAGCATAAATAAAATATGAAAAATTTCATATCGTCTCTAAAGAAAGGTAATACAAAATGACACCCCAATCGAGAAGCTCGAATAAATTTAGCGGCGGGTTAATAGTGGTATGGTTCAAAATTCACAAAATCAGTTGTATACTCTGAGAGAAAACATCTTAGATGGAGCCAAACGAAATTACTTTCAGCCAAACGCATTCAGACTTTAAAAAACTTAAATAAAATTTAATTGGGCTAACAGAATGTGCTTACCTCAAGAACTCTTTTCAACCCCATCATCATGCAGTTGAATCAAGTGGTATTTAGTTGATTCAACTTAATATTTTAGTTGGCACAATTTCCCCGTGAGTTTCGCCATATCTAACCTCATGGTGAGTTTAAGTCAACAACGAGAAGTTAGCTCAATGTAATTTCTTTTTAACCAAATAAATTCTGTTGGCTGCATCTTAGATCTTAGAGTGCATAACTCAATAATTTCCTGATTAAAGTTTTCTACTTCAAAACATTGTTTCTTAGTATTATAATTCTGAGTTAATTACGAAATGTCCACGCCTCAAACGTTGGTGTGTCGCGATTAATTTTATCGAAAACAATCGTATTCGTATCGTATCGAATTGTGAGTTGGCCATTGTTGTCGTTTTTATCGGTCTGTGATTGGCCATGGTCAGAGACTGGGATCAAAATCATGCATTGTAACTTTATTTTTTATTTTGATCAAATTCGAGACCGCCTAATCTATGTACAAAAAGATCTAGTGCATTTATACGATAAACTGTAAAAAAAAGGAAAGCAATCGCATAACTACTCATATCGGGCACGCCATTTATCAAAAAAGAAGTCGGAAATAATTCAGAGTGAACCGTGGCGCGGAAACCTCGATATCGATGGGTGGAGTCCACTGTAACGTATCTAATGGCGGATTTTTGTGAATCCGCCAATAAGCGCGCACGACGATCGATGGATCCATGGCACAGATGGGTGTCGTACATTGAAGGCTTTTTGCGCCTTCGCTGTCGCGCCTTTCTCGTCGTGTGTCTCTCGTATCCGCGACTCTGAGTCCGAGGATAGGCGATCCACAGCTTACCGCGCACTGTCCAACAATGAATTACGTGATTTGATTTCAAGCTGAGCTAATGTGAAGTTCAGCACATGGGCAAAACCGAAGATAACATTCACTGTTAACATTTATTACTATATAAACTTTTTCATTATAGTAAGTGAGGCGTAAAATTACAGTACTTAATGATAAATACTTCGAAAATGAGAAAGACTAATATAAATATTTCTAAATTTACCTCACGTCATGTGCATTCAATTTAATATTCCAGCTGTTGAATAAAATTTTCGATAATAAAAATTTGTAAATATTTTTAACAGTGTGCGCCTTCTACTTTTTATACGGTTTCACAGCGCATCAACAATCATCATTATCTTATTCCTAACCACTATTCTGCCAAACTCGGTCACCGATGAGTCTCGATTAACTCCTACTGTCACCAAGTTTAACGGATAATTTAAAAAATGTTCTACTCGAGGAATTTAAAAAAAACAAAAAGGATTTAAAGTAAAACTTTGCACATTGCTTCTACATTATTTTTTTATTTTATCAAAGCTACATCTAAGGAAGTATGTTTATCTTTTTGGCTTCCTCATACAAGCAGCTGTGTAAAAATTAAAAAGTAATGACTAAGCAATGTGCCGATTACTACTTTGCACCCTTATTTTAATTAAATTTAAAAAGTATTTTATATTTATATACAATTTCTTGCTCACTTTCTACTTACATTCCATTTCTTACATCTTTAAATTTAATATACTATTGTGAATACAAAAATGTAATGTTTTATGAAATTTCGAGTAGGTTGTCGATTTTCACCAAATTTGGTACGTAGCACCGCTGAATATTATTTTTCGTCTGTAGAAAATTCGAGTTTATTTAATAGGAGCTGACGTGAGTTGCAAAGTTTGAATTTTTCGGAAAATTTAAAATACCATAAGAACCAAACCTATTTATGGATTCAATTGAAATTGAAAACTGTTCGTTCTTTAACATAGCTTTACTTATTTAAAGAATTAATTAGCTCGGTAGCTAGAAACTCGCACACGCACACGCACACGCTGCGACTTTTGGCCACATTTTCGAAACGACTGTTTTCGACGATTTAAACAATTTTGGTAATGCTGACACAAAAATGTCAAAATTTTGTTTTCATGAAAACAAAGCTTCCACAACGAGGAATCAATATATTTAAAATGTATTTTCACATACAATTATTTCCATGTGGGAAATGAATAATAATAAATGAGGGTCAGAGAGTCGCAGATAGCCATAAAAGTCGATGCCCGAAGTTGCTCGAGAGTGAAAAAGTAAAGCGAAACGTACAGCAAGAGAGAGGAAGCGTACATAGGAGAGAAGAGAGGGCTTGCGGTCAGGGCGAATGGGCTGATGGGTACGGCACACGCCACACGCCATTATAATGGAATAATGAGACAAAGACGATAGCAATCGTGCAGCAAGGTTCCTCCTTTCCACGCGAACGAGTCTCATCTCTCGTCTCTCTGCTGGCGGACAGCACGCGCTCTCTGCCTCCTTCAATTTCTCTCTCTCGGTCACTCGGCTTGACTCTTGAGGCTGCGACTGGCAACCGGCGGCGCTGGACGTGTAAGTTGGAACGAATTGAGCAAATCAAAGTCACATCCGATGAGGTCACCTCGTCGGTTCTCCAGGAGCATCTCTAATTCCTGTCTTTCATGCGTCCTCTTTCTAGGGATTTTTGTACTCGCTATTGTCAAGCTTCGTTCATTCACCGGAAATTCTACGTTCGCACAGTGCCCAAGTGAATTAAAACAAAACGTTAGTTGAACGGAGAGAAAATAAAGGAAAAAAGATGCAAAGTACAACCTTGCACATTGATTTCTCATTATTTTTTTTCCCACTGCTTTACAAAGCTTCCTCTATAAGAAAGTATTTTTCGATTCTGATGGCTTCTTCATAGAGGAACCTTTGTAGAATAAAGATAAATGGTAATTGTCAATAAACACAACGTCAAAAAGGACAGATGTAAAAATAACTCACAGTAATATACAAACACGACATGGAATATTATCGATCAATCGAATTATCATCGAATCTGTGAGAAGGTAATGCTTGAGCATTACTGTTTCTTTGTGTATTGACTCGAAAGGACACATCATTTTTGGGCATATTTTGATAAGTCACAAGACGATAAGACACGAAATATATGAGTACAAATACTTTTGTACTTATACTCAACGATTTTGTGCACAAACGATTATCGTCAATGTACAATGGCCGTTTTGAGAACTTTCAACATAGTAACTTACCGGTTTTATAAGCTAATATTAAAAGAAAGAATCTAACCGAACGAGAACCCTAAAGAACCTAAAAGAGTTCTTAAGGACCAATTATTTTTTCTTTAAAAGTAGTATTGTAGTTAATAATTTAGTTGTTGTGTGGAATAATTAATGAAACTCTGCTACTGAGACGTGTCTTATTGCTTTCTTGTAGAGGAAGCTTTGATTTCGTGAAATTTTTTTTTTTTCGAGATTTTCATGTCAGGGCACTTAGAATAGTCCAAAATATCGAGAAAAGTAATTTAGAAAAAATGTCCGTATGTGTGTGTGTGTGTGTGTGTGCAGGGCTTCGAAATTTCAATCATCTGTTACTCAAAAACAGTTGAACCGATTGAGCTAAAATTTGGCACACAAGTGAAGCAGCTGTCCGTC